>LPNX010149263.1:203301-323890 GCA_001517045.1 Pseudotsuga menziesii
TACCCATGTGCCCAACAATCACATCCAAGAGTGGAGGAGGCGAAAGAGCCTTATAAAAGCCACTATTCCTCCTGAGTTCCTTTCAGAGTGGTTCCTTAAATCACTGTTACCCTACATATCTAAGGACGTATCCACCTCAGGAGTGACGAACGAAGAAGAAGCCATTCTCAAGGCCCAGCAACTGGATTTGATTTATTCACAATCTGGTATCTTGTATGATATTATCCCTGAGGCACCGAGGCCTATGCACGATGTGGAGAAGCCTAAGCCTGGACCCCATGCTGATGGTGTGGTTGGGTCTGTTAACTCTCCCACCGTAGAATATTTGGCTAAGCAAATTCATCAGTTGTCTGTCAAGAAGTCTACAGCAGACGTAGCAAAGGCTGCCCACTCCCCCCAGAGTGCAAATGTTTTTGCACAAACCTCTCAGAAGGGAAATCAGTAGCCTTGCGGGAAGAAAAAGAAAGGAAAGAAGGGAGAGGGAAATTAAAACAAGCAAAATCCCATGAACAATGCTGATGGGGGAAAGAAAGAGAAGAAGAAGGTCAAGTTCCCATGTAAGTTGTGCCATGAGGAACACCTTACTCACCTTTGTCCCATTATGGATCAAGCCCAGAAGCTGCTTAAAGCTCAACAACTGGCTGTCCTGAAGGATCCTTTTCCCCAAGGACAGAACTCTGCTTCAGCTTCTAATGTAGCAGGGGGCACTCAAAATGCCCCTAACCCAAAATATATCAACATGGTTCGATATTTGACTTTGTTGTAGACAAGGAATAAAAATTATGAGAAAGAGACTCTTGAGAAGGGTAAAGTTGTAGGTGAAACTTCTAACCCTCTCACAATAGAGAAGCCTACTGAAATTATGCCAAAGATACCGAAAGGTGTCTTCAAGAAGACTTTGCATAAACCTAACACTAGGGCTGCTTCAAAATACTCCGTGGTTGAATATTTAGCTCAAACCCCGTGTGCAATGTCATCTTTAGAGGTGTTACAGAGTTGTCCCACTCAACGGGATGCCCTCTTAGCAGCTTTAGGCAACATGGACTCATCGAGTCTCATGGAGAAATTTCATTTGTCTGATGTTAAAATTCACCTGCCTTACCATGTAGCCTTATCAATAGATGTCGTCCATGGTGGTAAGACCATTGGAAGGGTAGTTGTCGATGAGGGTGCTTCTACATGTGTTATGTCCTTGACCTGTTGGAAAGCTCTCGGATCCATAGAGTTGGTCCCATCAAACACTTTGCTTGCTGCTTTTGATGGAAGATCCTTCCGTCCACATGGTATCCTGCCGGCTTTTGAAATTAAGTTGGTAGGCAAAGCAGTGTCTGTTGAAGTAGAAGTGATTGATGCTCCTTTGGACTATAATCTACTTCTGGGAAGGAACTGGACTTATGCGATGTCCGCTATTGCGTCAGCCATTTTTCGTGTAGTGTTTTTTCCACATGAGGAAAAGTTGGTTACTATTGATCAACTTGATTATACTCGAAAAGGTCATTTAGAGTCTAATGAGTCCGCTATGCCATTGGTTGATCAAGTCAAACCTGTTGCACAGAGCTTGGGGGCTGGAATGTACACATCACTGATGGGCACGTTTGATCTTCCAGCCCCGGTTAATTATATTGGTTCTACTAGTGTGGGGAAGTCCATAGCTACGGTTGTCGATAGGATTGATACTTGGGTTCTCCCAACCCCCCATGAACTGGAAGTTCCCTTATCGGCAGTAGAGGTAGCTTATCAAGCTATCACTCAAGCCATTGTTGATCCCATTCCAGATCTTCTAACAGTCTCGGAAGATTTGGAAGAAGTCTACTTGCCCGCATGGGCGAAAAACTCTTCGCACTCTATAGATTGTTTAGACATGGTTTTACCTTCTGATGAAGCCATTTTAGAAGCCATGAGCAGACATGGTAAGATTTGTGAGGATCTTCATCATCATTCCTATTTTCTTCCAGAACTAAGCAGAATAGAAAATCAAGAGTTTCGTTTGAGATTGTCAGAAGATGTTGATATACCTATCAATCCCTTGCCTAGGGAAGGAATGTTTGCCGAGGGGAATATGGCAAATATTTCTTCCACTATACCTATTAACATCTCTGTGAACCCAGATGTCATGGAAAACATATATATAGGTGCAAATTGCTCTCCTGAAGAGATTGCCATCTATACTGCCCTTTTTAAGGAATTTTGCAATGTCTTTGCTTGGTCATATGAGGAGATTCCAGGCATAGATCCATCGATTGTTGAACATGAAATCCGAACATATCCTGATTCCAAGCCGGTTCGACAAAAGTTAAGACATGTTAACCCACGCAAAGTGGCAGTTGTGAAGGCTGAAGTTGAAAAGCTGTTGAGGGATGGTTTTATCTATCCCATCACGTTGACAGAATGGGTATCCAACCCTGTTCCTATTGATAAAAAGCAAGGGACTATTCGCGTCTGTACAGACTTTAAAGACCTCAATAAATCCTGTCCTAAGGACAACTATCCCACGCCATTTATAGACCAGATCATAGATGCTTGTGCAGGAAGTGAGGTGTTTTCGTTTATGGATGGTTTCTCCGGATACAATCAGATTCAAATAAAACTGGAAGACCAACATAAAACTACTTTCATTTGTCCTTGGGGTACCTTCGCGTACAGTAAAATTCCCTTTGGATTGAAAAATGATGGGGCAACCTTTCAATGAGCTATGAACTTTGCTTTCCATGACATTAAATCCATTGTCGAACCATACCTTGATGATCTGCCTACACATTCTCATAAGAGGATTCAACATCCAGATCATTTACGGTTGATATTTGAGAGATGCAGACATTATAAAATCCGCTTGAATCCACACAAGTGTGTATTCTGTGTCAAGTCAGGAAGATTACTTGGGTTCATTGTCTCTAGTAGAGGCATCTAGGTGGATCCATTGAAAGTTGAGGCCATTGTAAATCTGCCTCCTCCTCGTTCCCTTAGGCAACTTCAAAGCCTGCAAGGAAAGTCTAATTTTCTTTGAGGTTTTATTGTTAACTATGCCAAGATTACTAAGGGTTTCATGCGCCTTCTCAAACAGGACACCCCATTTGTATGGGATGAAACCGTACAAATTGCTTTCGAGCCATTGAAAAAAGCTATGTTGTCGGCACCCTTATTACGTCCACTAGATTATTCTAGGGATTTTATATTATATCTGGCTGTGTCGAAGTCGACCATTGGGGTAGTACTAGTCCAGGAGGACGATAAGCTTATAGAGCATGTCGTTTATTATCTTAGATGTGCTTTGGTCGGACCTGAACTTAGATACTCCCACATTGAGAAATTAGCCTTAGCAACTATTTATGTTGTGCATAGGTTATGTGACTACATTTTAATAAGGACCACCACAGTAGTGGTGGAAGTGAATCCGTTCCAATATGTTTTATCCTAACAGACTATTGGGGGGGAATTTAACAAATGGATAGTTGTTCTCCAAGAGTTTGACTTGGATTTCCAGTCCACTAAGTCTAAGAAGTCCTTAGTTTTTGCTGAACTTATAGTAGAATTTCCTACTAAAGAAGATGTAGTGGTTGAAGGTGACTCATTCCTAGATGAGCACATCTTCTTGATATCCACCTTTGATCCTTGGTATGGAGATATTCTTATATATCTCAAGACTTTGAAGTACCCTGCATCTTCCTCAAGGGAGGAACGACATAAATTACGCCTTCATGTGAAGAGCTACCTCATTATAGGAGATACCTTATATCGACAAGGGGTAGATTCTGTCTTGCGTCGTTTCCTTACCCATGAGGAAGTGGAGATTTTCCTAAATCATTCCCATAGCGGAGCATGTGGGGGTCATTTATCTGGGTTAGCAACGGCCTAGAAGATATTACATGCCAGTTATTTCTGGCCCACAATCTTTAAAGATTGTGTGGAAGTAGTGAAGCACTGTCATCTGTGTAAGCTTTACACCAGGAAAATGCGGTCACATTTTGCTCCATTATTTCCCGTTGTCTCGGTAGGCCCCTTCATGAAATGGGGGATTGATTACATGACATGCAAGCCAGCCTCGGCTGGGGGGCATAAATACATCATTGTCGTTGTTGACTATTTTACGAAATGGGCAGAGGCAATGCCTACTTTCAAAGCTGACGGGGAAACAAAAGCTTTCTTTGTATTCAATCAGATTATCACACGGTTTGGTATACCCAAAGTGATTGTCACTAACCATGGCAGTCATTTTCAAAATAACATGATGATAGAACTAACTACTATGCTCAAATTCAGACAAGAACATTCATCTTCGTACTATCCACAAGAAAACGGTCAGATTGAGGCTGTCAACAAAACTTTAAAAACTATCCTTAAACATACAATTGATGTAGCCCACTCTAACTAGCACATCATGCTATATCCTGCTATTTGGGCCTACTGAACCAACATAAAAACTGCTATGGGTTTCTCCCCTTTCCAACTCGTTCATGGAGTGGAAGCAGTTACTCCGATTGAGTGTGAAATCCCATCTCTAAAGATAGCCATTCATGTGTTACCTAATACAACTGAGATTGAGGAACGTCTGGTACATTTAGAACACCTTGATGAATAGCATAGAGATGCGCTGAATGCTAATCAAGATCATAAAAATAGGGTCAAAACTCAGTATGATAAATCGGTCAAACCTCGGGTTTTCTCTGAGGGGGAACTTGTATTGCTTTGGGACCAAGACAAAGAACCCCTGGGGGCAGGAAAATTCAAGGCCATGTGGTTAGGACCTTATGTCGTGTAGAAAGTATTGAGTAAGGGTGCATAGGAGTTAGTTTATTTTGATGGGAACAAGCTTCCTCAGCCTAGAAATGGGATCTACCTGAAAAAGTACTATGCTTAGGCCTATCACTTTTTCTTGTATTTTTATTGTATGTATTTTTATGTACATTAGGTTGTCGGTTTTGTTTTTCACACAATCTGCTGGTTGTTGCAGATGTCTTTTGAAAGGTATATAGGGTTTGCTGATGGCGCCAGCCATCACACTTGTAACCTAGCTTCGGCAGCATGGGTTATTTATTCTCCCTCAGGACAGCTTGTTGCCGCAGGAGGCGCTTGTTTAGGTCCTGCTTCTAATAATGTTGCTGAGTATAGGGCTGTAATTGAGCTCATATGGGATGCTTTGTCACGTGGTATTACCCGGCTTGAGATCCATGTGGACTCTCAGTTGGTGGTTTCCCAGCTCAATCGGGCTTATCAGGTACGAAATCCTATTTTATTACGTCAGTTCATGCAAATTCATTTATTGGAAATACATTTTGAGGTTATTACATTCAATCATATTCCACGAAATCAGAATTCATTGACTGATGCATATGCTAATTACATTTTAGATTGGCATCTCACACACATTTTATAAAGATATATAGCAAACATATGAAAAACATTTGTAAATAAACTGACAACAAACAACAATATATATATATATATATATATATATATATATATATATGTAATATATCTGTCCATAGATAGGTCAAGTTTGATCCTCGGATCCCGTCATATACAAAATATACAAAAATGTGGATCGTAGTCCATCAAAATGTCCTAGATCTACGCAGGACCACCCTGGTCACTAGGACCACCTTGGTCCCCATGGTCCCTCTGCACCCTAGCTTCCTCAGCCTCCATAGCCTCTATATATACAAGCACCGCTCTGACCACT
This sequence comes from Pseudotsuga menziesii, assembly GCA_001517045.1. Taxonomy (NCBI): domain Eukaryota; kingdom Viridiplantae; phylum Streptophyta; class Pinopsida; order Pinales; family Pinaceae; genus Pseudotsuga; species Pseudotsuga menziesii. The sequence goes on from LPNX010149263.1 coordinate 208,979, forward strand.
CGCCTGAATAGACGTAGCCAGACCGGTGGAACTCCAACTACGAACTCCTGCATGGCAGTTGGGATATGCTTTATCCGCAAGGTAGGTACTCTTTGGGTCAGCCTGGCCAGCTTCCCCTCTAGAACCCTGATCAGTCCCGGGTCTTCACCTATGACAGGATGAACAAACATGTGTGGGTTCCCTTCAGGGCAGACCGGTCCAATATCTACATTTTGATACATTTATAGGATTAAGACTTGTACATATGTATATATCTATCATTTTAAAATTCATAAAAATTTGAAAAATGATAAAACTTAAAAATTATTTACCTAGCTCTCCCCATGCTCCTCCTGGAGGGAGGACAAGGTCTGGGTCACCTTGAAAGTCAATACCGGCATATGGAAATTGCTCCAGTGCCGGTAGCTGTTGTTCCCACCAGGTATAGAAATCATCATCATATACACTATGTACTGTGTCTCCTCCTTCTTGATGGAGGAAGATGTCTCCCCACCTACTCAGCCTCGGTTGACATGGAGATCTAACTGGTAGAGGTATGGTAGGGCTCAATGATGGTACCCTCTCAAAGAAGAAGGCCACTAATATTCTCGTATAACCAAAGTTTTTTCACCTTCCTCTCTTGCAATCAGACAGTTGTCTCTTCATGACAGGGACAAATCCCGAACACCAATCATAGAGAGCACCACGAAAATAGCCAACTACTATCCTCATTTGGTTCCGTGTAGCCAAATGTAAAGAAGAGGATCCTGAAATCCTCACGATGGTGCTAGCAAGTACCTATAGAGTAAAGTCACGGATATGTACAATAGGGATGTAGCTCCCTCTCTTTTGAGTACCCGATGTGAAAAACACATCTATATAGTTCTAGACACTTAAGGGGTCACCGCCCCTACCAATGCCCTCTAAGTTAACCGGTGCTCCTCGACGTGACAGACCGGTTATGAAATACATGTCCTCAGTAGTAATCTCCAAGGTTTCACCATGAAGGTTGAACATCCCCAAATCATGATCCCAATAATTTACCATGAACTCAAGTATGCGGACATTGGCCCGCATGGGTGATGTGCAAAAGAATTTTAAAAGCCCACTTGTTCGCAATGCATGTATAGTGGACGCACTTTAGAGCGTTGCTTGGTCCATTATTTCATGCTCCCTTTCCCTCCATTTCAGAACCATCTTTTCACCTAGAAAAACAAGTATTTTGATTCAGTAACTCCATATAAAAATTCAATTTTTTTTTACTATCTTTAGCCTTTTGTCCTTCACGTAGCACACACGACTGTCTAGTTAGACATGTCGCGTACTATACGTGACTGTCTATATAGGAAACTCATGTACAGAACGCGTGTATGCGAGTCTTCACACCATCAACCCGCGTACGCACCGTGCCATCTTTAGGATGCTTTTAATAATGGAATTAAGACTCAAAATTCATAATTGCTTGGATCAAAATGAAGAGCTCAGGGTGTAGGCTTACTTGCAACTTGTGGAATTCGATTTCTTCGGTTCAAATGTCCACAATGATCAAACAAAGGTATAAGGACAAACTTGCTTTTTATGGCTCAAAGTTTCAAATGCTAAGTTTTGTTTTGATTTTCAACTATTTATAGAAATTATATTTCTTTAAGTGGGTCTTTTTCTATAGTTTGAAAATTCAATCAACTAATATCATATTTCTTTGTGCTTTGGAATAGGTTTTTCACTATTATAAAGTGTTGTTGCTCCAATAGGGTGGTTTTGTTATTTCCAATATATTTTTGGCACCTTTATTCAATCCACATTAACCTTAGCAATCAACCTTTCACCACAGACTATGGTATTATTAACCATTAGTTCCCTGTTTTTTACCATTGTTCTTCCGTGGATAGGACCCTTTTTCATGAGTATCCTTCTTCTAAGCATATGTTGTCCTTTGGTGCTCATACTGCAATTGTTTCAGGTTCAGGGGTATCCTCTTAGCTACTTTTCATGCCAAATAGAGCTTCTCTTGAATCTCTTTTTACAAGCTATCCCTTTATAGGACTCCGCGCCCTTGTGGAGTTTCTTTAGGCCCAGGTCTGACTCCTTCAAAACAGACTTGACTGCCAAGTTAACTCGTCCGGTCAAGCTCGTTAAGAATATGTGAACGGGCATCCGCATTGGTGGTAGGTTATCTCTTTCTCGGACCATGCGGAATAATACGAGAAATGATCACTCTCTTTTCTTTTGAATTGAGAAGAGTATTCTCAGGTATAGGTTTATCACTTTTCCGGACCTGAGGGACTAAATTTACGGAAAAGGAACACCCGGTTTGAGCTTAGTTTTCTCTTTTTCGTGCTCTGGACTTAAACATGAAAAATATTCCGAGTGTATTTTGTGTCTTTGTCATGCTCGTTAAACACTTAAGAAAAAAGCAACGAGTTTATTGTTGTAAGCCCCATTTCTCGTAACCAAATGGATCTTTCTGAGTGATCTTGCTTTCCTTCACACTCGTAAAACTCAAGCTATTTTATGTTGTTTTGGAAGGAGTGTTGGGTAGGTGGTAATTTAACCTTTTCTGGACCTCCTTGACTAAGTACGAAAAAGGTTCACCTTTTATTCTACGGAAGTTAAGAGAGTTCTTATGTGCTATGTTTTATACTTTTTTGGCCTCAGGAGAGTAAATTGGATGAAAAAGGACCCCCCTGGAGTCTTCTTTGGAGTTTTCAAACTCTCTAAATGTGAAAACACCAACTGAGCATGTACTAGTTTGGGCTCATTAAATCCACGAATTAGAGACACTATCAAGCATTATTTTCCCGTCTTTTCAAGCTTGTTAAAAAATGAAGAGGGTGTTATCCAACTTTTTGTACCATAAGTTGGGTTACCTGAGGAGCCGCTAGTTGACAGACTTGTTCAAAGTCTGATTCCAGTGTATCAGTTGATCCGTCTGCTTGTCTAGCGAATATTGGCTAGTCACATTTTTATTTGAATAATTTTGACCATGGCCCCGCGGGGTTTGTAATAAAATGTGCTAGTAGGATATTTTTGAGTGGTTCGGTCTCCTAAGATGTAGAATCTCAAATAGGGTATTCCAGGGAGTTTTTTGCCCCTGACAATTATGCTTTGCCTTTAGCCGAGTATAATTGACGAGGTTTTCTCCCGCTTCCTCCAAAGCTGGAATGCCCGATGTTGAATTCTGGGCCTTGGGGGGTTATTAGAGCCCAACTGAGTGTTATAAGCCTACTAGACATTATTTAGATAGATCATGGTCATGTCCTAAGTCATCTAGACACATAAAAAAATTTCGAAAAAATCTTTTTCGAACAATGAAAAATTATTTTTTTTAATTTTTAATTAATTTTCCTAAGTTTTTTGGGTTAATTTTTCCATAAATTAAATGGAAAAAACCCGTTCATGATCCGGACTTAGAATTCAGTGATTGAAGGCTCTAACCTTAAGCCAAATATCATTCTTGATCAGCCAGCCAGTCAGAACCAACTTTCAGATCAGCAATCGGACACATAATGCCTTTTTACTCAAAAACGTCAGTTTTGAGTAAAAAATGATTTTTAGTAAAAAAATGATTTTTATTAAAAAAATGATTTTTATTAAAAATTTATTTTTTTGGAGAAAACTAAAACTCTCCAAATTAATCCAATTTTAATAAAATAAAAGGCTAAATGACATCTCATGGAACACTTATGATGATTGGAGTTATCATAACTCAGCTTCAGTCATCATTAAGAGAGCAATTAATTTATTATCAGTTATCAGACATGTCATCTCCAGCTAAAGATGAGATGGAGAGCTCTCATTGGTCCGGTAATTTGATCGAGGTGAAGACTAAAGCTTGCACCATCAGTGGGCTTCCCAAACCTAACGGAGGCTCCAGCCAGACCTAAGGATGAGCTTACCTACATCACACATGTGGGCTCATCCTTGGCTTGTTTTCAGTGTACAGGTTTGGAGTGGGGGCGCCTTGCCTGGGTGGAGGCCTCCCCTCACTCCCAGTTCTCCAGTTTAGGTCTGGGCTCTTTGTTAGGTGGCTAAGCTGGTTAGGGTTGGTTTTTTGGTTTTAGGGTTTTAGCACTCTCTCATTTGTTAAAAAGAGGCTCTTTCAGCTCTATTGGGATGGCTTTTTGTGTAGAGAAACTATGGTGAAACTTTTGTAATTGCTTGTTGCTTCTATGCAACCATTGGAATAAAATTAAAGCTTTGGAGGCTCATGTGGTGTGATTCTTTGGATGATTGCACTTGATGGATGAGGTGATGATGTTTTAATGTTGTTCTTTCTTGTTTATTTGAGATTATGATGTTATGCTCTAGAAGGCTTCTGTAAGCACATAAGAACAGGTATTTGCGGTTTGCAAGTTAGCTGTTTATTGATTTACTTCTAGAATTTAAAAAAGAGCATTGTTTTATTCAGTTGTAGTTCATGCTCTTCTTTATTTCAATTTGTGAACAATACATGATCTAATCTTTGCATGGCAAGTCTATGAGTGTTATTTTGCAGATCCTTCCATCCAACCAAGCAGAAGTTCGAGCTCAGCTGCATCTTCTTCTCTTGGAGTCAAGTACACTTTTTCGGTAATCGCATGCTTCATGAGATCCAAGTGCTTTAAAAAAAATCCACAGGTTTGACCATTCTCTCCTTGCTTTTATTCATCATTCAAATTAAAAAGTCTTTATTTTCTTGGGATTAGGGCGCGTTTGGGCTAAAGTGAACATTCATTCACTTAGCCTTTGCCCCGGTTGGCTGCCCTATGCTTTACTTTCAGCCTTTTAGGCATTTTATTTGCAGCCTTTCCTTCCCTTTGTTCGCTGTCCACTTTTCCCCACTTTTTGCCCTTTTGGACAGCCCTTTTTTGCCTCTTTGTTCCACATTTTGCAGCCCCTTTCCATCCTCTTTTTGGGCCATAATTTGGGCTGTATTTTCAGCCTTTTAGGCCTTTTATTTGCAGCCTTTCCTTCCTTTTGTTCGCTGTCCACTTTTCCCCATTTTTACCCTTTTGGACAGCCCTCTTTTGCCTCTTTGTTTCCACCTTTTGCAGCCCTTTTCCATCCTTTTCTTCAACCATCTTTTGGGCTGTACTTTCAGCCTCTTTCACCCTCATTTTGCAGCCCTATTTCTATGATTTGCAGCCCTCTTTCTCACTTAGTTTCCAGCCTTCTTTTGACTTGCCTTTTGCTCTCTTTCCACCCCTCTTTCACCCCTCTTGCCTTGCCTTTTTCTTGCCTCTTTTCTTCCTTCTTCTTGGTGAGTTTGGGTAAATGTTTTGAGCTAGTTTATAGATTAAATTTCAAGTTATTTTTTATCAACTAATATCATAACAAGTGTCTGTCTAGAGCTCTTAGATTGCAGACAGGTGAAGGTGAGCACAAAGGCTACAAACGAGCAAGGAGTGCAAAAAGAACAAAAATACTACTATCCCTCTTCTTGCATCCCCTTCTTTCCCCATTCTTCCAAGAAGCAAAGAACACATCATCATTGTAAAAGATTAATAAAAAGAGCTGAGTGGGAGGAAGTCTCCTTCGTTTTCTACTTCCCCTATTTTGGGGAAGTGTGTCTTGTGTTCATTTTCATGATTTACTTAGTATAGTTTTCCTTCAGCAATTAGTTTAATTCTTTGATTAGACTTAGTTTCATTCTTACTAATTGCTAGATTCATCATTACTGGTTGGTATCTTGTTATAAATTGTTAAATCATAAGAAGAACCAAAATCTCTTGAATCTCACCATAAGGTGGATCAAGAGTGCTCTCTGTCGGAGAGTTTTAATCAACCACCTTTCATATTAATTATTGTGTTTGTTTAATTCAAATCATCCATAAGTAAGACTCTTGAACTTGCAAAAACACAAGTCAAGAGCACTCTCTATCGGAGAGCATCCTAGGTTTGCATAATCCCTGCATTAGTCTCATCTAGATTAGCTAAGTCTCTTGAACCACTCTCATAAGGCAGGTTCAAGAGCACTCTCTATCGGAGAGTCTTAATTAATCAACTTAATAAAATTCTCAACTCACATCCCTTTAATTAATTAACCCCCTTCCCTCCTTGCCAGAGTATGCTCTGACCGATGTTCGATCGGAATACCCAGAAATAGCATTGGATCTCTAAACCCCACAAGAGGAACTTAACTAAAACTTTTCCCCATAACCAATGCACCAGCGTTGTTTGATAAATACCGAGTCATGTGGGCAAATTCCAAGTGTGGGCGCTGGGCTACCTAATTTGGGAACTGGTAGTTAAGTTATTGAACACTTACCTTTGACCCCAGACAGGTCCGTCATGTCTTCGAATGGAGCCACTGAAGGTATTACCGGTTAGGACATCCAGCCACCATAAGTGAATATCACAAACAAAAAAACTCTTAAAATCTACCAAGAGCACTTGCAAAACCTAATACTCACTAGCTTAAATTCCTAGACTTTATTTCACATGCTTATTTCACTCCATAAGGCACTGGTCCTTTGTTATATTGGATTAATTTTCTATCTTGATCAACTGTCTATGGTCCATTTCAATTGATTATATTTGAATGCTTAAGTTATAAGTCTGGAATCTTTGCTTATATGTGTAATCTCTTGTTAGCAACGTGGATTGCTTTTGATTTAGCGTCATATTCATAATAAACAAACACTTCAAATCATAATAACTCCTAAACAACACCCATCCGCATCTGCAACTAATCAAAACACTTTAACAACTTAAGAGCCATAGAAACTCTTTTGTAGGGACTACCCCCCTTGGCTTCATTAGGAGTTAGCCTAAACGGAGGAGCTAGGAGTAGGTGACAGTACCTAGCTCTGTGCTTGCCCCCAAGGTCACACCTCTCCCACTTTCTCAAGTGAGGAGACAGCTTTCGGAAGATTTTTGCTGCTGGTGTGCAATCGGCGGACAACAGAGGGATCCGAGTTAACTTTCCTGGACTCGTTAAAACTTAACAGGGAAGGTAAGGAAGAAGTTTTCTCTTGTTTTCAGTAATGGCAGCATGTCCTCCTTGAACATAGCACTCTTTGTTTTTTCCGATATCCATGTCTCAGTGATTACTTTTCCATTTAGCTATTACTTTGAGTTTCTTACTCCTCCGCTTGTCTGTTATACCTGGGGAATCTGATCATGTCTCCTACATGGTAGATAGTTGTAGTTGTTCTATCTATAAGTTATACGCTGCCTTGGGTCATCTCTGTGTTGTGCTCATTGTTCAAGAACTTTACCCAATGTCTGATCTATAGCTTGATCCCATCATTGTTATATCTATTATCTATTGTGTCTCCCTTCTTTTGCCCAGTTCCTAGTCACTCTTGTGATCCGTTGGAGGATCTATTGCCTTCCTTATCACACCATGGTTCCGTTTCAGTACTTCTTGATGACGAAGACCTAGAGTTTTGACGTCTGTACCTCAGGATTCACTTTCATCATTGGTGAATTCCTTTGCTTCAGTTGTCGATGATCACCTATTGATTGACAAACTGTTGAATCCTTTCCATGTTCGACTTCAGCTTACCCTTATTCACATGGCTTGGATTGTACTGGTTCTTTGGGATCCTTTATGAAGAACTTAGTTCCTCACCTATGGACTAAGTTGCGCAAGATTATGTTCTATTCATATACACAGCTTCCAGATCTTTGACGACTCATCATTATTGTATATTGTGGCTTCAATCCACCTTTGTAATATACGTGGTTTCATACCCGTATCATATGATGTACTCAAATATTGTAAAGGAGCTAGTGTTCCAGTAAATTGAACATAGCATCCTCAGATGTAACTTTGTATATGACATTACTATGTATTTGTTTCAGGTACTCTCTCTGCTCCATTGGATTTCTGAGTTCTCCAAAGATAAAGATTATAATGTATTTCGGCCATCGCTTCCCTCTGACCTCACACATTAGGGGGCATCTGTTATCCACCTAAATGGAACCTCTCCGTCCGAGTGCCAACATTCGCTATGTTGGCACACAAAAGGACATTTATGGATTGAGGGTTGCCCAAAACACTATAGATGGGCTTATTATGAACTACATTTCTTATCCATCCAGCTAGTTATTTTTATCTTTTAAATATGACAAGTCCTGTACACGACTCTTCTTATATGCAACTCGTGTGTTGTACGTGAGTGTCGGTTATTGCATCTCACGTACAGATTTGTACACGGGTTACCCTTAGAGCAACTCGTGTGTCATACGTGAGTTGCCAGTATTGATACCCGCGTACACCTTCCTTTGACATTAAAAATAAAAACTCGTGATTACTTGAGATTTGTTAAGCACTTAACCTTAATCACCTTAACTGTCTCAACCTCCTCAACCTTTGAAACTACCTTATTTCACCAAGTATAAATATAGGCCTTGGAGAGGGTGTTAATCACATACACTTAGAGAGAAAAGTTATGTTGGTGGAGTTTATTCAGAATTCTTTGGAGCAGTGGAACTCAGAATCCTTTGGTTGCAGAGGAGTCCTTGTCTCAGGCATTGGGTTGTAAGCTGAAATCTTTCATTATTGTTAATAAAGAGAATCCTTCTTCCATATGTGTCTTGAATGTCTCTCATATATTGTGGTTTGATAAATACTTATGATTCAGCACTCTATATATGATTTATCTAACCTATTTATATATATATATGTATCATCTCGTATTTGGAGGATTGACTCTTGATAGGTGAAGGAGAAGCATCCCTGAATACTTTGCAGGAGAAGCAGAGCAGAAGAGGACAAGCTAGGATCAACCGTCGTGTATCGGGTGAGTCTTTTCTATCCTCCTATTTCCTTTACTGCATTCTAGAGTCGATTGCCTGCAAGTTTCATGAGTATGTTGGTAACCCCAGACCTTCGGTTATTCCTGTACAATAGAACTGGCGACTCCGCTGGGGAGCCTAGACTGTTGTAGGTTGTTTCTGTCACCCCTTACAAGTCTTTGCTTTGAATTTTGTGTGTGGTCTTTTATCCTGGTTCATACTTATCACAGTGTTTGAAAGTCTTGTGGATTTTTCTTATTTTTTGAGAAAACTTTTGTACATGTACACGGGTTTCTCTTCTACACAGTCGCATACAGAGGCCTGCATACGCAGGTTTCTCTCTTGGACATTCGCGTACAGTACGCGAGTTTCCCTTCTACACAGTTGCGTACAAGCCTGGAAATAGGGATTTTTTAGGATTGGGTTTGCTTGTCCCTCTCTTTGTGTGATTCCTATTTGTTATTTGGATTTATTTATGAATACTGTGTTGTTTGTCTGAAGACCTTTGATGACCACACTTTGTGCTTTTTTGAAAGCCCTTGGGTTTCTTTTGTTTGGATTGTCTTCTGTTTGCATGCTGAAGTAGCTTGGCCTGTTGGGTTATAGGTTGAAGTGTCTCAGTCCGGATCAGTGATCAGGGTCTTGGGAATTGTTTTTCCAGTCTATCTTTTTGATAGTAGTTGGTTTCTCACTTACCTTTATGATTTTGCAGTGATCTTTTATCATTGTGTGCACCCAAGCTAGGGTTCCTAGTCTCCCTTTGTTGGTTGATTCTTGGTTTTTTTAGCATGTTTTACTTTAGTTTGTTTGTTTATACAGTTGACTAGATCCAAGTATACTCAAGTTTTGTGCATTTTATGTGCATGGTAGATTTTGAACAATTTTAAAAAGTGAAAAGAAAAACATTGTCAAGCTTTTGTATTTGCTTTTGCATAAGTAGTTTTCATTTTAGTTTTAAAATATAATCTCAAAAACTACAAAAAACATAGGCTTAGTTTCTTTTATCGTTTGCATTAGTTCATCAATATATATTTACAAAAAAAAAGAAGTTTGCTTTGATAGTGGTAATTTGCTTTGAAAAATACACCTTTACTTTTATTTATTTCTTATCGAGTCAAAAACACCAGAAGTACATCACTCCATTTCCTTCTGAGTAAGAAATAGCCCTTTAAAATGAACGCAATAATTAAAATTTACTAGTACTTTTTGTTTCTAGGGGCCTTTCACCTACTAGCTTAGGATAGACTTGTGGGATAGGAAGTGTAAACTTCCCATAAGTTTTAAAATTCAAATGTAGTGGACCTTTCTTTAGGTAAATCCTTGAATTTATCGATTGTATCTGGGAAGCTCCTCTCAAACAGGAGTCAAGCACGAGGCTGCGTGGAGGCATGGACTGAGGAGATAACCCTCTGATTCCTTGTAAAAATGTAAATCAGGACTTTTACGCATCTGGGGATTTTGTCCTATACAGAGTTTCGGGCTCACCTACCCTACCCATGCATATGAGTCAGGCTTGCGACTATCCCCCCAAACTGTTGGTATAGCTAAGGTAGCCTTTAGTCTCTTGACATTTAGGGTTCATACCTAGGTAAAACAGAAGGCTATTTCTGGTTCACCGTGAATGGGATTGGAAGGTAACCCTTGTTGTAAGTGTAGGAGGGTGGTTGGGTGATTCCTCCACTTATGCCTAAGAACCACTTGAACGACACCAAGTAATCGTTCATCAGCTTTCTTTGGGAAAGTACATCTTTCACCCTTGTTTGATTGTTTGAGGATTTAGGATTTTTATAGTGTATGCTCTGTGGTTTTTCCTGTGTTTAGTTGGCCTTAAGGTGTGATTTTTCAAATTTTCAATCATGGAGGACCAACCTATTAGAAGGTCAAGAAGGTTGAGAAACCTTCCTCCTCTCATCACATTGGAGCCTCCACCTCCACCCCAAAGGTGGAGATTGGACACAGACGGTTCATTTGAACCGGTAGGGATAAGTGAAGTTCTAGGTGAACCAGAACTTATAGCTAACCATTTTGATCTTGATACAGTTAAGATAGAAGACTTGCATACTGACGAGCTTGCGAGAAACTTTAACACACCCTTGCCTGATTTAAACGATCCTGTGATCATTCAGGTTAGACCTTTTGATTCACATGTTTTAGGTGTCCCTGTGGGTAGGATAATGTATTCTATGGAAGAAAGTCCTTTTGTGTTCACCTTAGCCATTCCAGTTGAAGGGGTACTGCCTCCCCCGATAAGTGCCCTTAGATCTAGTATACCTTCTACACCTTTGCCTCTAGTCAGTCGGGTGGTTCAACCACCGGTTCAATCAAACCTAGCAGATACTTATGGTGACATGGTTACTGGGATCCCTAGTATACCTACTGTTCCTTCTTCCTTTCCATATACTACCTAGAGTGGTCCGGGAGGATCCTCGGCATTTGTCCAAGGATTTCCTTGGAATGGGGGGCACATTCCCCCATACACTCCATACATAGGGCCATCACCTTCCTATGTAGGAGTGCAGTTTGGGAACAATACCTCTTATGGGAAAAGTTTCCAAACTCCGATTTCGGTCCCGTTTACGAGCTCTCCCTTTTCGTTGTTCAGCGGAGGGATACCGGCTCCTGTCTTTCAAACCCCTATTTCTATGGGGATAGTTTGAACTTCTTATACTGCACTGGCTACACACAATCTTGTGGCTTACAGATGGAATCCATTTCAGAGTAATCTACCCACTTCACAACTGGTGGCAGGGGGCAACCCCACTTTTACCTATGGGCATTCGGGGGAAGGTCCCTCTAATCCCCAGGATGGAACATTTACTACCCTGGTTCGACCCAAACTTCCATTCCTGGCAACCTTAAACTTAGCAGATTTGTCAAAATTGATGAATGACCCGGTGAGGCATGACCCCTTGTGGCCACCTGTTCCCACCAAATTGCCATCGGACATCCCTAAATTTGAGGGCAAAGTCGGTGAAGATCCTAGGGATCATGCCACCACTTTCCATTTATGGTTTTCTTCAAATTCACTGAATGAAGATTCAGTTAGGTTGAGGCTGTTCCATAGAACCTTAACAGGTACCACCGAAAAATGGTATATTGAATTGCCTTCTGCTGCTTTCAGTAGTTTCTAGGACTTGGCTAGTGAATTTCTTAGTCACTTTCAGCTTCCGGTACGATATGATTTCAGAACGGACTTGTTGTCTACTTTTAGGTAGAACAAGGCTACCCACATCTCAGATCACATCCAAGAGTGGAGAAGGTGAAAGAGCCTTATAAAATCCACTATTCCTCTTGAGTTCCTTTTAGAGTGGTTCCTTAAATCACTGTTACCCTACATATCTAAGGACGTATCCACCTCAGGAGTGATGAACGAAGAAGAATCTATTCTCAGGGCCCAGCAACTGGATTTTATTTATTCACAATCTGGGATCTTTTATGAGATTATCCCTGAGGCACCGAGGCCTACGCACGATGCGGAGAAGCCTATGCCTAGACCCCATACTGATCGTGTGGTTGGGTCCGTCAACTCTCCCACTGTAGAATCTTTGGCTAAGAAACTTCATCAGTTGTTCATCAAGTAGTCTACGGTGGAGGTAGAAAAGGCTGCCCCCCCCCCCCTAGAGTGCAAATGTTTTTGCACAAATCTCTCAGAAGGGCAATCAGCAGCTCAGCGGGAAGAAAAAGAAAGGAAAGAAGGGAGAGGGAAATCAAAACAAGTAAAATCCCGCAAACAATGCTGATGGGGGAAAGAAAGAAAAGAAGAAGTTCAATTTCCCATGTAAGTTGTGCCATGAGGACCACCTTACTCACCTTTGTCCCCTTATGGATCAATCCCAGAAGCTGCTTAAAGCTCAACAACCAACTGTCCTGAAGGATCCTTTTCCCCAAGGAAAGAACTCTTCTTTAGCTTCTAATGTAGCAGGGGGCACTCAAAATGCTCCTGACCCAAACTATATCAACATGGTTTGATCTTCGACTTTGTTGCAGACAAGGAATAAAAATTATGAGAAAGAGACTCTTGAGGAGGGTAAAGCTGTAGGTGAAACTTCTAACCCTCTCACAATAGAGAATCCTGTTGAAACTATGCCGAAGATACCGAAAGGTGTCTTCAAGAAGACCTTGCATAACCCTAATGCTAGGGCTACTTCAAACTACTCCATGGTTGAATATTTAGCTCAAACCCCGTGTGCAATGTCAGCTTTAGAGGTGTTATAGAGTTGTCTCGCTCAGCGGGTTGCCCTCTTAGCAGCTTTAGGAAGCATGGACTCATCGAGTCTCATGGCGAAATTTCATTTGTCTAATGTTAAAATTTGCCTGCCTTACCATGTAGCCTTATCACTATATGTCGTCCATGGTGGTAAGACCATTGGAAGAGCAGTTGTTGATGAGGGTGCTTCTACATGTGTTATGTCCTTGACCTGTTGGAAATCTCTCGGATCCCCAGAGCTGGTCCCATCAAACACTTTGCTTACTGCTTTTGATGGAAGATCCTTCCATCCACATGGTATCCTGTCGGCTTTTGAAATTAAGTTGGAAGGCAAAGCAGTGTCTGTTGAAGTAGAAGTGATTGATGCTCCTTTGGACTATAATCTGCTTTTGGGAAGGAACTGGACTTATGCGATGTTCTCTATTGCATCGGTCGTTTTTCGTGTAGTGGTTTTTCCACATGAGGGAAAGTTGGTTACTATTTATCAACTTGATTATACTCGAAAATTTCGTTTAGAGTCTAATGATTCCACTGTGCCATTGGTTGATCAGGTCAAACCTGCTGCACAAAGCTTAGGGACTGGAATGTACACATCACTGATGGGCACGTTTGATCTTCCAGCCCCGGTTAATTATATCGGTTCTACTAGTGTGGGGAAGTCCATAGTTATGGTTGTCAACAGGACTGATCCTTGGGTTCTCCCAACTCCCCATGAACTGGAAGTGTCCTTATCGGCAGTGGAGGTAGCTTATCAAGCTATCACTCAAGCCACTGTTGACCCCATTCTAGATTCTCTAACAGTCTCGGATGATCTGGAAGAATTCTATTTTCCCACATGGGTGGAAAAATCTTCGCACTCTATAGATTGTTTAGACATGGTTTTACCTTCTGATGAAGCCATTCTGGAAGCCATGAGTGGACGTGGTAATATTTGTGAGGATATTCATCATCGTTCCTATTTTCTTCTAGAACTAAGCAGAATAGAAAATCAAGAGTTTCATTTGAGACTGTCAGAAGATGTTTACCGAGGGGAATATGGAAAATATTTCTTCCACTATACCTATTAACATTTATGTGAACCCTGATGTCATGGAAAACATATATATAGGTGTAAATTGCTCTCCTGAAGAGATTGCCATCTATACTTCCCTTTTTATGGAATTCTGCGATGTCTTTGCCTGGTCATATGAGGAGATGCCAGGCATAGATCCATCGATTGTTGAACATGAAATCCGAACATATCCTGATGCCAAGCCGGTTTGACAAAATTTAAGACCTGTTAACCCGTCCAAAGCGGTGGATGTGAAGGCTGAAGTTGTAAAGCTGTTGAGGGCTGGTTTTATCTATCCCATCGTGTTGACAGAATGGGTATCCAACCTTGTTCCTGTTGATAAAAAGCAAGGGACTATTTGTGTCTGTACAGACTTTAGAGACCTCAATAAAGCCTGTCCTAAGAACAACTTTCCCACGCCATTTATAGACTAGGTCATAGATTCTTGTGTGGGAAGTGAGGTGTTTTCCTTTATGGATGGTTTCTCCGGATACAATCAAATTCAAATAAAACCGGAAGACCAACATAAAATTGATTTCATTTTTCCTTGGGGTACCTTCGCGTACAAGAAAATGCCCTTTGGATTGAAAAATGCTGGGGCAACCTTTCAACGAGCTATGAACTTTTCTTTCCATGACATTAAATCCATTGTCGAACCATACCTTGATGATCTTCCTGCACATTCTCGTAAGAGGATTCAACATCCAGATCATTTACGGTTGATATTTGAGAGATGCAGACATTATAAAATCCACTTGAATCCCCACAAGTGTGTATTCTGTGTCTATTCGGGAAGATTACTTGGTTTCATTGTCTCTAGTAGAGGCATCCAGGTGGATCCATTGAAAGTTGAGGCCATTGTAAATCTGCCTCCTCCTCGTTCCCTCTGGCAACTTCAAAGCCTGCAAGGAAAGTCTAATTTTCTTCGACGTTTTATTGTTAACTATGCCAAGATTACTAAGGGTTTCATGCACCTGCTCAAACAGGACACCCCATTTGTATGGGATGAAACCGCACAACTTTCCTTCAAGGCATTGAAAAAAGCTTTGTTGTCGGCACCCTTATTATGTCCACCAGATTATTCTAGGGATTTTATATTATATCTGGCTGCGTCGGAGTCGACCATTGGGTTGGTACTAGTCCAGGAGGACAATAAGCTTATAGAGCATGTTGTTTATTATCTTAGCCATGCTTTGGCCAGACCTGAACTTAGATACTCCCACGTTGAGAAATTAGCCTTAGCAGCTGTTTATGCTGTGCAGAGGTTACGCCACTACATTTTACTGAGGAAGACCACAGTAGTGGCGGATGTGAATCCATTCCAATATGTTTTATCCCGTCGGATTGTTGGGGAAAAATTCAACAAATGGATAGTCATTATCCAAGAGTTTGACTTGGATTTCCAGTCTGCTAAGTCTAAGAAGTCCTTAGTTTTTGTTGAACTTATAGCAGAATTTCCTACTGAAGAAGATGTAGTGGTTGAAGATGACTCATTCCCAGATGAGCACATCTTGTTGATATCCACCTCTAATCCTTGGTATGGAGATATTCTTATATATCTATAGAATTTGAAATACCCTATAGCTTCCTCAAGTGAGGAACGACGTAAATTACACCTTCATGCGAAGAACTACCTCATTATAGGAGATACCTTATATCGACGAGGGGTAGATTCCATCTTGCGTCATTGCCTTACCCATGAGGAAGTGGAGATTGTCCTGAATGATTCCCATAGAGGAGCATGTGGGGTCGTTTATCTGGGTTAGCAACGGCCCAGAAGATACTACGTGCTGGTTACTTCTAGCCCACGATCTTTAAAGATTGTGTGGAAGCAGTGAAGCACTGTCATCCGTGTCAACTTTACACCAGGAAAATTTGGTCACATCCTGCTCCCTTATTTCCTGTTGTCTCGGTAGGCCCCTTCATGAAATGTGGGATTGATTACGTGACAAGCAACCCAGCCTCGGCTGGGGGGCATAAATACATCATTGTCGGTGTTGACTATTTTACAAAGTGGGCATAGGTAAAGCCTACTTTCAAAGCCGACGGGGAAACATCAACTTTCTTTGTATTCAATCAGATTATTGCACGGTTTGGTATACCCAAAGTGATTGTCACTGACCATGGCAGTCATTTTCAAAATAACATGACGATGGAACTGACTACTATGCTCAGATTCAGAGAAGAACATTCATCTTCGTACTATCCACAAGTAAACGGTCAGATTGAGGCTATCAACAAAACTTTAAAAACTATCCTTAAACATACAATTGATGTAGCCCACTCTAACTAGCACATCATGCTATATCCTGCTCTTTGGGCCTACTGAACCAATGTAAAAACTGATACAGGTTTCTCCCCTATCCAACTCATTCATGAAGTGGAAGCAGTTACTCCGGTTGAGTGTGAAATCCCGTCTCTAAAGATAACCATTCATGTGTTACCTGATACGACTGAGCTTGAGGAACGTCTGGTACATTTAGAACACCTTGATGAACAATGTAGAGATGCACTGACTGCTAATCAAGCTCATAAAAATAGGGTCAAAACTCAATATGATAAATTGGTCAAACCTCAGGTTTTCTCTAAGGGGGAACTTGTCTTTCTTTGGGACCAAGACAAAGAACCCCTGGGGGTAGGAAAATTCAAGGCCATGTGGTTAGGACCTTATGTCATGTCGAAATTATTGAGTAAGGGTGCATATGAGTTAGTTAATTTTGATGGGAAAAAGCTGCCTGAGCCTAGAAATGGGCTCTACCTGAAAAAGTACTATGCTTAGGCCTAGCACTTTTTCTTGTATTTTTATTGTATGTATTTTTATGTACATTAGGTTGTCGGTTTTGTTTTTCATACTATCTGTTGGTTGTTGCAGATGTCTTCTGAAAGGTATATAGGGTTTTTTGATGGCACCAGGCGTCACACTTATAACCTAGCTTCAACAGCATGGGTTATGTATTCTCCCTCAGGACAGCTTGTTTCCGCGGGAGGCGCTTGTTTAGGTCCTGCTTCTAATAATGTTGTTGAGTATAGGGCTGTAATTGAGCTCCTATGGGATGCTTTCTCATGTGGTATTACCCAGCCTGAGATCCATCTGGACTCTCAGTTGGTGGTTTCCCAGCTCAATCGGGCTTATCAGGTACGAAATCCTATTTTATTACGTCAGTTCATGCAAATTTGTTTATTGGAAAGACATTTTGAGGTTATTACATTCAATCATATTCTATGAAATCAAAATTCATTGACTGATGCATATGATAATTACATTTTAGATTGGCATCTCACACACATTTTATAAAGATATACAGCAAACATATGAAAAACATTTATAAATAAACTGACAACAAACAACAATATATATATATATATATATATATATGTAATATATATGTCCATAGATAGGTCAATCTTGATCCTCAGATCCTGTCATATACAAAAATGTGGATCGTAATCCATCAAAATGTCCTCGATCTATGCAGGACCACCCTAGTCACTAGCACCACCTTGGTCCCTATGGTCCCTCTGCACCCTGGCTTCCTCAGCCTCCTTGGCTTTGGCAACCTCCACAGCCTCTATATATACAAGCATCGCTCTGACCACTCGTCTAAATAGACATAGCGAGACCAGTGGAACTCCAACTACGAAATCCTGCATGGCAGTTAGGATATGCTCTATACGCAATGTAGGTACTCTTTGGGTCAGCCTGGCCAGCTTTCCCTATAGAACCTTGATCAGTCCTGGGTCTTTTCCTATGACAGGATGAACAAACATGCGTGGGTGCCCTTTAGGGCGGACCGGTCCAATATCTACATTTTGATACATTTATAGGATTAAGACTTGTACATATGTATATATCTATAATTTTAAAATTCATAAAAATTTGAAAAATGATAAAACTTAAAAATTATTTACCTAGCTCTCCCCATGCTCCTCCTGGAGGGAGGACAAGGTCTGGGTCACCTCGAAAGTCCATACCAGCATATGGAAACTGCTCCAGTGCTGGTAGCTATCGTTCCCACCAGGTATAGAAATCATCATCATATACACTATGTACTGTGTCTCCTCCTCCTTGACGGAGGAAGATGTCTCCCCACCTGCTCAGCCTCGACTGACGTGGAGATCTGACTGATAGAGTTATGGCAGGGCTCAATGCTGGTACTCTCGAAGAAGAAGAAGGGCACTAATATGCTCACATAACCAAATTTTTTCCGCCTTCCTCTCTTACAATCGGACAGTTTTCTCTTCATGATAGGGACAACTCCAGAACACCAATCATAGAGAGCACCACGAAAACAGTCAACTGTCAGCCTCATTTGGTTCCGTGTAGCCAAATGTAAAGAAGAGGATCCTAAAATCCTCACGATGGTGCTAGCAAGTACCTATAGAGTAAATTCACGGATATGTACAACAGGGGCGCAGCTCCCTCTCTTTTGAGTACCCGGTGTGCAAAACACATCTATATAGTTCTAGACACTTAAGGGGTCATCACCCCTGCCAGTGCCCTCTAAGTTAACCGATGCTCCTCGATGTGACAGATCGGTTATGAAATACATGTCCTCAGTAGTAATCTCCAAGGTTTCACCCTAAAGGTTAAACATCCCCAAATCATGATCCCAAAAATTTACCATGAACTCAAGTATGTGGAGATTGGCCCGCATGGGTGATGTGCAAAAGAATTTTAGTAGCCCACTTGTTCACAATGTATGTATAGTGGGCGCACTTTGGAGCGCTGCTTGGTCCATTATTTCATGCTCCCTTTCCCTCCATTCTAGAACCATCTTTTCACCTAACAAAACAAGTATTTTGATTAAGTAATTCCATATAAAAATTCAAATTTTTTTTACTATCTTTAGCCTTTTGTCCTTCACGCAGCACATGCGATTGTCTAGTTAGACATGTCACATACTGTATGCGACTGTCTATATAGGAAACTCGTGTACAGAATGCGTGTACGCGAGTCTTCAGACCGTCAACCCGCGTACATGCCGTGCCATCTTTAGGACGCTTTTAATAATGGAATTAAGACTCAAAATTCATAATTGTTTGGATCAAAATGAAGATCTCAGGGTGTAGGCTTACCTGGAACTTGCGGAATTCGATTTCGTCGGTTCAAATGTCCACAATGATTGAACAAAGGTAGAAGGACAAACTTGCTTTTTATGGCTCAAAGTTTCAAATGGTGAGTTTTGTTTTGATTTTCAACTATTTATAGAAATTATATTTCTTTAAGTGGGTTTTATTCTATAGTTTGAAAATTCATTCAACTAATACCACTTTTCTTTGTGCTTTGGAATAGGTTTTTCACTATTATAAAGTGTTGTTGCTCCAAGAGGGTGGTTTTGTTATTTCGAATACATTTTTGGCACCTTTATTTAGTCCACATTAACCTTAGCAATCAACCTTTTTCCACGGACTATGGTATTATTAACCATTAGTTCCCTATTTTTTACCATTTTTCTTCCGTGGATAGGACCCCTTTTTCATGAGTATCCTTCTTCTAAGACTATGTTGTCCTTTGGTTCTCATACCACAACTGTTTCAGGTTCAGGGGTATCCTCTTAGCTATTTTTCACACCAAATAGAGCTTCTTTTGAATCTCTTTTTAAAAGCTGTCTCTTTATAGGACTCCCCGCCCTTATGGAGTTTCTTTAGGCCCAGGTCTGACTCCTTCAAAACAGACTTGACTGCCGAGTTAACTCATCCATTCAAGATCGTTAAGAATATGTGAACGGGCATCCACATTGGTGGTAGGTTATCTCTTTCTCGAACCATGCAGAATAATACGAGAAAGGATCACTCTCTTTTCTTTTTGATATGAGAAGGGTATTCTCAGGTATAGGTTTATCACTTTTTCGGACCTGAGGGACTAAATTTACGGAAATGGAACACCCGGTTTGAGCTTAGTTTTCTTTTTTCCATGCTCTGGACCTAAACATGAAAAAGATTCCAAGTGTATTTTGTGTCTTTGTCATGCTTGTTAAACGCTTAAGAACAAAGCAACAAGTTTATTGTTGTAAGCCCCATTTCTCCTAACCAAATGGATCTTTCCTAGTGATCTTGCTTTCCTTCACACTCGTAAAACTCAAGATATTTTATGATGTTTTGGAAGGAGCATTGGGTAGGTGGTAATTTATCCTTTTTCGGGCCTCCCTGACTAAGTACGAAAAAGGTTCACCTTTTCTTCTACGGAAGTTAAGAGAGTTCTTCTGTGGTATGTTTTATACTTTTTCAGCCTCAGGAGACTAAATTGGACAAAAAAGGACCCCCTAGAGTCTTCTTTGGAGTTTTCAGACTCTCTAAATGTGAAAACACCAACTAAGCATGTACTAGTTCGGGCTCATTAAATCCACGAATCAGTGACACTATCAAGCATTATTTTCCCGTCTCTTCAAGCTTGTTAAAAAATGAAGAGGGATCCGAGTTAACTTTCCTGGACTCGTTAAAATTTAACAGGGAAGGTAAAGAAGAAGTTTTCTCTTGTTTTCAGTAATGGCAGCATGTCCTCCTTGAACATTGCACTCTTTGTTTTTTTCGATATCCATGTTTCAGTGATTACTTTTCTGTTTAGCTATTACTTTGAGTTTCTTACTCCTCCTCTTGTCCGTTATACCTGGGGAATCTGATCATGTCTCCTACATGGCAGATAGGTCTAGTTGTTCTATCTATAAGTTATACGTTGCCTTAGGTCATCTCTGTGTTGTGCTCATTGTTCAAGGACTTTACCCAATGTCTGATCTATAGATTGATCCCATCATTGTTATATCTGTTATCTATTGTGTCTCCCTTATTTTTCCCAGTTCCTAGTCACTCTTGTGATCCGTTGGAGGATATATTACCTTCCTTATCATAGCATGGTTCCGTTTCAGTACTTCCTGATGATGAAGACCTAGATTTTTGACGTTTGTACCTCAGGATTCACTCCCATCATTGGTGAATTCCTTTTCTTCACTTGTCGATTATCACCTATTGATTGACAAACTATTGAATCCTTTCCATGTTCGACTTCAGCTTACCCTTATTCACATGGCTTGGATTGTACTAGTTCTTTGGGATCCTTTATGAAGACCTTAGTTCCTCAAATATGGACTAAGTCACGCAAGATTATGTTCTATTCATATACACAGCTTCCAGATCTTTGCAAACTCATCATTATTGTATATTGTGGCTTCGATCCACCTTTGTAATATACGTGGTTTCATACCCGTATCATATGATGTACTCAAATATTGTAAAGGAGCTAGTGTTCCAGTAAATTGAACATAGCATCCTCAGATGTAACTTTGTATATGACATTACTATGTATTTGTTTCAGATACTCTCTCTGCTCCATTTGATTTTTGAGTTCTCCAAAGATAAAGATTATAATGTATTTCGGCCATCGTTTCCCTCTGACCTCACACATTAGGGGGCATCTGTTATCCACCTGAATGGAACCTATCCGTCCGAGTGCCGACATTCGCTATGTTGGCACAAAAAAGGACATTTATGGATTGAGGGTTGCCCAAAACACTATAGATGGGCTTATTATGAACTACATTTATCATCCATCCAACTGGTTATTTTTACCTTTTAAATATGTCAAGTCCTATACGTGACTCTTCTTATATGCAACTCGCTTGAATGGACCTTTTGATACCACATTGTTAGATCATAACAAGATGGCCAAGGTCAAGTGAGTCATCCTTGACTTAGTGATGGATGATTTGGTCCCTCACATTGTCGAGAAGACTATGGGAAATGACATGTTTGATGCTTTAGTCACACCATATCAGAGTGAGAACATCAATCAAGATATGTTGTTGAAAAATAAGCTTTGAACCACATGGATGACCAAGACAGATATTGTAGCTGCGTACTTAATGAAGATTATGGAATTTTGTTATTAGCTTGCAGCAGTTGGAGAGAAGGTCAAGGGTGAAGAGTCAATACATAAGTTACATGACATGGTCGACATGTGCCCTAGTTGTGTCCCACGTGTCCGACATGTGTGGGATGAAAAAGACCATGTGGAAATGTAGGATTCTTAATATTGTAGTAGACAAGAGGGAAAGTTTTGTTTTTGACTCTTTGTTTTTGATGCAATGATGGCATTGGGCTTCGAAATCCTTTCAGGAAGGACTCTTCTTTGGCCTATGAGAATGATAGTGATGAAGAATGGGAAGAGGTACTCATCACTAAATCTCTTTGGTAAGAGTATTTGTAGTATTTTTATTAGCTCTAGTTACAGGGAAAATTGTACATAGCTCTCAAGAATTAGTTTATCATAAATACTAGTTACTGGTAAGTTGTAATAGTAATAATTATGTAGTTTGTAGATTGATATCTATGATAAAATTGTTTGAATATCATCATTGTCAAGGAATAAAAACTTCTTAAAGGGTGTTATCTCAATGGTAGAGCACCTGCCTAATTATAGGCAGGAGGTTGGTGGTTCGATTCCTCTGTGCCCTATCATAAATTTGTGACTACAAAAATGACTAAATTCACATATATACGACTATTAGTAGCTAATTTTATGTATCTTAGTTGTATTTAGCTTAGTCATTAATATGTTAACATCTAGTAGTTTATTTAGTCGTATATTTGGTCATTGATGGTTACAATCAGTGACTAAATCAGCGACTAAATCAATGACTAACTCAATGACTAAATCAATGACTAAATCCGTGAGTAAATCAATGACTAAATCATTAACTATCAATGACTAAATCATTGAGTATCAATGACTAAAGCATTGTCTATCAATGATTGAATCATTGTCTATCAATGACTAAATCAATGACTACTAAGTCAAGCTATTAATGACTAGTGAAATACGACTAGCTATAAGATAGTGGAAATTTGCTACTATTAGTCACCGACTCAAAAATAGTCGTTTATATCCTGATTTTAGTCATTTTTTTAGTCATTAATTTCTCATTTTCTACTAGTGCATGTTAGCTCTAATACCATGTTAGATTTTTAACATTAAGCTAGCATTATATTAGGATCTTTAACTGAGAGAATAATAAGCACAGCAATCAAACACAAGAGACAATGAACACAGTGTTTTTCCTCGAGGAAACCATAAATGGAGAAAACCCCACAACTTCCTCAGATATAGAATCAACACCAAAAGTAAAACCCAAAACATTAAGATGATCTCCTAACAACAGTAGCCTCTTTCTTTCTAGCCCCAGCAACTTCTTCTCCCTCAACTATGTGCTACAACTGAGTGTGAGTGAGTGTGTGATAAATAGAGAGGCTCACTCTCTATTTATATTAATTCCTAACTTGACAATGACTCACTAGGGCTGAATTCACTAGTTGATTCTAACAAACCTAGAGCCCCAGAATTGCGGGGACTTTAACCCTTGAACAATAGGAGGGTTACCCACATTGACTTGACATGACTTGTTTATATTATAGAAACTCCCGATCGAAACATTGGGGCATACCATGACTCAATTACATTACAAACACTTCTTGGAATAAACATCAGGGTACAATACATAAAAAATACAAGTGAATACATTTCGAAGTTACAATTACATCAACATTAAAGTATTGACCCTGTTGGGCAAAATATGCAGTATCTAATTCAACACTTAATTTGTCAACCCAAGAAGGGAGCCTGTGAGATGAAAACACTATATGTGCAGGATTAAATCTTGAACTAACCTAAGCTAACTAAATATACAGATGTGCTAACATGCAACTATATGATTTTAATCTGCATGCATGACTATCATGAGTTAAATGGAAGAATTTAATCTACCTATAAAAACAGGAAATTAACTAAGAACTTGAAAAGTAACTATAAATTCAAATCTAATCTAATATATTTTATAAAAGCAGGAAATTAATTAATAAGTGAGATTCAAACTAATCTAATGCTATACTAACTTATTCTATGGAAGGGAATTGCAGATACTAATCTAGAAAGCAGTCACTTGGTCCGAAAGCGAAATGAGAGCAAAATTAACTACTTGCAGCAAATTATCTTATCTATGTTATGAGTTGGAGACTATTCCATATATGCAGAAGTAAATGCCTATCTAAGAATGAAAGTGCAACTGAGTTATGGAAAGCAATGAACTATTTAATTGCAAATTCATAGAAAGCAAAACAAGTAACTGTGGATTCATAGAAAGCAAAGAAAATATTATTCTAAAAACCAAGCATAAATAAATATGTTGCAAAATAGTAAACTAATTAAAGAAAACTAAACTTGGAGCTTTATAATCAAATCTAAAACCAAGTACAAAACAATAGCTGGAAATATATTCAATTTGTAAGCAAACCTACAACAAAAAATGAAATGCTTCTACTCTACCTCGTCAACAAACTATATCATAAACTAAAGAATCTTAACCAATCATAAAAATATCATACAATTGATTTACAATTTGAAAAGTAAACTTATACTAAACTAGGTTATGTGAACTTTTATCATCAAACTTTAAAATACTGAAAACTAATGCATCTAATATTGAAAATGATCTATACGAAAGATATAATTTACAAAATATCACAACAATGTTGGAGAAAGAAATCAGAAACCGCAGTAAACCAAAACACAATACATAACTCAAGACATAAAATGGAAGGAGAGAAAAATAGGAATAAAACTTTAATGAATACTTTTAACAGTCTAATCTAAGGTTTTAATAATGAACATAACCATTGTCTAACTACCCTAATCTAGACATAATCATAAAGCTAAAAGACAGGCTAAAAACATATTAAGCATGTGAAAGACTAAATGAGAGTCTGGATGGTACGCTGGGATGAAGGTCTGTATGACACACAGAATAAGCTATCTGAATGACAGTCTATACACAGAAAACCTTAAAATGTTAAGAAATAACTATTTTAAATTATTCTTAGTACCAATTGATCTATGCATGTGATGATAAAGTATAAAGAACATAATTAAATCTACTTAATGGCTCAATTCAAAATACTTAAATGCAATTCATGAATTAAAAGATATCATTATATACTCCAACTTTAAACAAGCTAGAATGTAACTGAAACAAATTCATAATAAAATAGAATGGTGCAGAATTAGACCTATTGTAATGAAATCAAAGCAATCTACTCTACCAATATAAATAAAATAATGAATTAAAAGACTTTCAAATGGAAATTGTAAACTACGCTATATGCAATCGGTTGCTAAACTTGTAAGAAGAGAATTACATAATCGTCATAATACTAGAATGAAATCTATGCTACCAAACTAAATGATATGAGTGATTACAGAAATAAAATTACATACACCATTTATAAACAGAACTATGATAATAACAACAAAAGAAAAGAATGGAAAAAAGTTACACAAAGATATGAAACTCTGGTTGTCAGGGGGCCCTCCCAGCAATAGAGTGATATCCTGTTAGATGCTACTAAGACACAATCATGCAGTGTAACAAAACTTCCATTAAAATGATAGGTAGTATCACAAAGTTTCTGAACTGAATGATTATGTGTACAACTTCTGAACTAATGACTCTCCATTCGCATAAAAGCATTTTCATATATATAGTTTACAAAGGAGAGTTGGTTGAGTTAAATGCTCAACCGTTCAAAACAAATCCCTAATTTCCATAGAACCAGCCACAAACCAAATCTACGAAGTTAGTGTTTGATCGGATACGTTTTTCTCTCAAACTATTTAGAAATTTGGAAAACGGCCCATGGGTAGAGGTAAATCAGATAATTTCTGAAGTGGGTTTCGAATGGTTTTTCTAGCTTTTTCACGGATTTCTCAGAACCCATTGTCGAAATACACATTTTGGCTTAATGATGGGAGTGCCAAATCTTTGATATTGTTGGACTGACTGTAAAAATAGTAAATTAAATTAATGGTTGCTTGATGTGCTGTCAAGGTGGGAGAGAAAAAGCGTGGTTCTTCTTCTGCGTGAACAGTGGAGACATGTTGAACAGAGAAGAGCACATAGTGGTGATCTAGAATGTAGATCCTTCATCATTAAATACGTGGACTGGTGGCGATTTATTGAGCACAGTAAGCATACACAGCAGATCTTCTAGAATGGAGATCATTCCATTGTCCAAACACGTGGATAGCATGTGGTTTGTAAAACTGTTTCATACTTTAATGCCTAGAATATTTTATTAACAGCACGCAGGATGATTAGTGATTTGTACAAAGAACTGGACAACAAGTTGGACAACAAGCTGGATAATGGGATTAATTCATGGTTGAATTTTATTGGTTGCATCGCTATCCATTTTGTGACTGTGCGAGAGTTCTATTTCCTGTCTTTCCGTGAATTAATCCACGGCATGTTCATAAAAAAAATATATATATGAGTTAGTTAGTTTTATATCATGGAATTACGATTTAAAAAGAAAAAGGCAATACATTATTCATGGAAAGCCAACAGAATATATTTACATTGTTTTATTCTTAAAACAAAAGGAAGAGTTAAAAAAACATGAACTGAATATATGAACGAAATATGTATACATTATTTTACATTATTTTATTCATAGTTAATTATCATTTAACAATATATGAAGTGACCCTTTTTTATGCCATTGCATATTTGTTTAATGTAAAAAAAATACTTTTACACTTTTTAATATTTTTTTGTTTGGAATTAATACTAATGAACAAGCCTTCCATTTTATATGGATTTAAAAATAATGCATATTTTATAATGCAAGTTTATATTAAATTTTATAATGCATATTTTATATGGATTTGAAAATATATTAAAGTTTCATTTCTTAAAGTTCCAAGTGGAACTATTTAATTCACTTGAATATTGAATGGTTTTATATTTAACATTTTTCATTTTTCATATTTTAAGAAATCATAATATTTTAAATGTATTCCTTCTTCAATTACTTTAATACATTACAAATTAATGAGACAAAGTCTTAACATCAACCCATGATTCTAGTTATGTATATGCAAGTAGTATGGAATTAGTGAGGACTAGAAGACAGAGACAAGTCAAACCCAAGAAACCAATGAACATGTCATCAAAACTCAGTGTAGAACTTAGGACTGAAATAAGGGGCTGGATGGAGTGCCAAAATGTGCACTAAATGCAATAACACATCAAAAATGATGAATTAAACTTCTTTTACATTTATAAGTTATAATTGATGAAAACATAGTAAAATATAGACAAATTAAAGATAGATGTATTAGATTTCGGTGAATAGGCCAGGAAATTAATGTAAATAAAGCCATTATAAAAGACAATTTCGAGGCCCAACAAACCCTCACATGAGTGTCAAGTCATTTCAACTTGCAATATACTGCAGGTTCTAATAGTAATACAAAATAAGGAGGATTGGGACTATACCCTTTCCTGTATACCTGAATACCTAGATATTGTGTGTGTAGTATCTCCTCAATTGTTGTTCTCGGTGTATTCCTTCGACAAGATGGAAAACATGTTACTTATTTGGTCTTAGGATCCTAATGGTGTCTCCCAATATAAGTAAGGTATGTGGGAGCTCAAATCTATAGTAGTGTTGTCTAATACACAACAGTTCGAAAGGGTCCTTCATATATACCGTCAAGTACATGCAAGAATATTTATTTTTACCATAAAGTACATGAAATACCTTTTTATTTACCAATGAGTATGTGGATGTTAACAATAAAATTAACACCCTTGAAAGTGTTGGTCTGAAAACATATTTCTATTTCTCCCACAACCTGAAGATCAGAGTTTTGGAATAATTGAGAGCTTCATTATCTCATTTGACCACTACTTTCACAAAGGAAGAAATGTTTGAAGAGAAGGTGTCTCTAAAGAGGCCAATTCTATGACCACTTAAGGGCCAAAACCCAGTTCCTATAACTCATACAGTGGAAAAAATACCTAACATGGGTATTAATTGTCCTGGAAATATTGAAAATCAAGTTTGATGCCTAAAAAACTAGGTGAAGCGAATTTTTTTAAAGAAAATATTCAAAAATATTAATCATGCATTCATGTTTAATTGATTGGGTGCAAAAACCCCAATTCTATATAAGGAAAGAATGTGAGGTGAATTAGAGGAGACAAATTGGAGAGTAAAGACATACTGGAGGAATTGAGGACTAGAAATGGATTTTATGCTACAAAAGTTTTTCAAAATCAAAGGAATGGAGAATGAAATCATATTCAAGGGTTTTAATTATTTCTCCATGTCCATATATTATGAATCAATTTAGTTTTCTTCCCAATTCTTGTTCATTGTTTTTCGCTTCAAGCTTTATGTTGATGTAGAATTGATAGACAATTATATATAACCTATATTTATTAAAGATAGTTTGGTAGGAGATTAGCAAGGATTTTGTGGAGATATTTGTAGGTATGCAAGATATTCAAGGAGATACAAGGAAATCCATCAAGGAACTCCACCAATTTTCATGGATATAAGAGGTATTTTCCTCTCTTCCTCGTCTTCTCAAACTCCATGAAAAAAGGTTTAAGATATTAGGATTATTGTGATAATTGATTTTTTTCCTGTCAATTGGGCTTCACCCACACCATAAAAATAGGAGAGTAGGATATAGCTTCAGCTGTAGAATACTCCACTAATAAAATGGCCACTCCATTGGGGAATTAAGGGGGTTTTCTCTTGATTTCTTGTTTTATTGATTTTTCCCCCATTTTTGGGTGTTTCTTACCTTTAAATCTATTAATTCATGATTTATTTTGGTCTTAGAAGGATTTAGTTCAGTTATGGAGGTCAAAATCGTCATGATTTCACCCTTAATTTTTCATTTATCAAGGTTTTTGGGCCTAGATATTGGTTTTTTCCTCTCTTGAGCTTGTTGACACTATTTTATACCCTAAATAGAGCAGGAGAATCTCCAAATGCCCTATTATACTCATCTATTTTTTCTAATGACACCATGTTCATCAATACAGTAGTGCACCGACCACAATATGGAAGACTCACACATCTTGATTTTTTATGGATGAATCTTCAGTTTTGGACCATTTAGCTTGTTTTTTGTTTTTTATATGTCTAAGGGATCCTATAACAGATATTTTATATATTTTTTACCTCTTTTTTATAAGGTTTTATGAATTTTTTGAAGGATTTTAAATTTTTGGGTGCATTTGCCTTGAGAATGAAATTTTTGAGATCCCTGATGTAGGCCTTTAATTGAGCTCATTTTAGAATTTAAAAAACTTTAGTTGATATAAAAAACACTTGTTGAGTCCTATTATTACCTTTTAGGAGGATTTTTGAAGGATTTAGGGAAGTTTTCCTTTGAATTTGAAGGTCTTGGAAACCTCCTTTAAAAACTAGGAAAATCACTTTGAGTAGTAGTTTTTTTTAGTGTTGTTCAAGTTTTCTTTAAATGAATTCTCGGATATGAAAGTTTATGACATGTATACTATTTAGGCCCTTTTTTTAATTATTGAATGTATGAAATTTTGTCTAAATTGCTCCTTTTAATCACATATTTGCATAAGGAAATTGCTAAAAAAAATGAAGAACATGACACATTGTTTCAATTTATGAACTTTTAGGCCATGAATGTTGAAGTCACTTAAACTTGATGACCTGCCATAAAAATTGGAATAAAAAATAGGACGCATTTAAGAACATCATCTAAATCAAATTCACATAAATTCTGAAGAATACGGACCTATCACTTAAGATCAGTTCAAACACAATGAGAGGACCTTGTTCTTCTTGGTATAAGTTGTGCTTGATCCCTATGTATCCTCTTCACTCGCACCTTTGGATGATATTATGAAATAAAAATAGGGATCTCAAGTGTAATAGTATAGGATTATTCTTTAGAAAAATTATGAGCCCTATGTATCCTCTTCACTTGCGCCTTCGGGTGGTCCTGTGAACGAGAAACTAGGATCTCAAGTGTAATAGGAATATTTTGAGGTTTTGAAGCATATTTTCGAGCCACGATTATCCTCTTCACTTACTCTTGCAGGAGGTCCTGTGAAAGAGAAAGTGGATATCAAGTGTAAATTCTTATCACTTTTAGAATTTCTAAATATATTTATAATTTTGCATTGATTTTCAAACCATCAATTTGGAACATTAAATTCAACATTAAGAAAGAAAACATTATGCAATTGAAAATTAAAATTCAATCAAAATCCTATATTTAAACATCAGTTTGAGAGAATTATTAGAAACAGGTTTAACATTGAACATTCTAAAATTTTCGATTTCCAATTAGTGAAATTTGAAGCAAATTGAACACATCTTATGTTTGAAGCCAACCTCTTGAGCCCTTGCTAAGAAATTGAAAACTTATTTTTCAAATTTGTAAAAGTGATTATATTTTGCAATTTGAATGTTTAAAGGATATAAAAGAACCTCTTACTATTCCAAAGTATAGAATTTCATTGAAAAAAAGGAAAGAGTAGTGAACATTTTTCATTTGATTGGTTCATCATTTTGAGTCACAAACACCACCAGTTTCATAATCACTCCGTGAAACTAAGACAACTACCCTAAAATCAACGCTTAATCTAAGATATATCAAGATTCTTTTTGATATCACCAACATAGATTAGGATAGGGACTTAGAATAAGATTGGATATTTAATAATCCAAGGACACAAAAAATTGAATCTAGTATTGGTTAAAGAGAACCAAATCCATTAGTAGAAAAATGTGCATGCCGAGAAATCGCTTCTAGCACATGTGTTAAGCACGAGGTCAATTTGAATTAGTAAGTGTGGTACCCCCCCCTCTTTATTATTTGGTTGGATATGAGCACATTACAATATTTCAATAAGTGACAAGTACTCAAGCTTTCATCACTTTGTTTATGTGAGTTATCCTAGACTAATGACTATCCTACCCGACCACCAATTTTGAAGTGGTAACCATAGTTTCTTTTCCTAGGGAATCACATAGGTTTTTGTGAGTGGGGGGAACTTACATTACTTGAGATAGACACAAGGTTGTTTCATCTCCTTGGGAGGGTGAGTAGCCAAGATCTAACACAATCCTCCCTTTGTTATTGAATAACAGTGTAACCGTTTCTCATACCTTCACTCTTCAGTAATGTTTTAGGTGTCGTCCCTCAAGAAATACTAGTTTTGGAAGGCCCTATAAATCCATGTTTTCATTGAACTTCAGTTCTTTGGAAAGAAGTATGCTTGTTGATTATCTTAGGACTTTTTTAGATGTGTTTACACTTTGATTTTTGTTGAGTCTAGTCTCCTTTAGGATTGTTTGACTAAATTTTGATATACTCTATTAAACAATTTATTTTATTAAACTTTAGAGTGACTAATATCTTGATCCACCTATTAAGGTGGAAATGAAGAAAGTTATCCAAGTTTCAAGGACCCACTACATTGGGGAGGCATATACATGAACCATATATTTGTGGCTTTGAAACGGAACTATTAATAAACCCAATCAAATGTTACTAGAGAAGAACAACGTTAAACCAATTCTCAAAATTTGTCACATAATGGACAAAACATAGATAGAATTGACGATATTAATTTAGTTTAAATTGAAAAAATAGAATATCACACATTTGCTCATGTAAATCCACCCTTATCACATCCTTTGAAATCAATCATACTTATGGAAAGCGAGTCACTGGTTAGTCTTTTTTAAATTTGGAATAATATGCATAACATTACTCTTAACCCTTTGGCTTCATCGGGAGTTGAAGGGACCATATCAATGAATCCTCAAATGGTTGTGGGAGGTTCTAAAAATACTCTTGGCACACACAATAGTTGTCTAGGTTCTACTTCTGGGGGAAACCCTTTACCAAGGAATGTTAATATTCTTAGTGAAAATAATGCATCCTAGAACACAAATTCCAATTGGAATTATCCTTAACCGATGGGAGGAAATTCTCGAGAGGGTTATCTTCTGATTTATCCTAGCGCAATGTCTAGGGTAAATCAACCTATAAACCCCATTTCACAATGGAGTGGTCAATATTTAGGAAGCAATCAATCTTTCTGGAGCCATCCTCAGCAAGGGGGGGATTACCATGGAATTATAATATTCCTGGTGGAAATAATCCATCTTGTAACACAAATGCCAATTATAATTATCCTTAACCGATGGGAGGAAATTACCCAAAGGGTTATCCTCTAATTTATCCTAGCACAATTCCTAGGGTAAATCCATCTATCAACCCCATTCCTCAGTGGAGTGGTCAGGTTTCAGAAATTAACCAATTTGTTTGGATCCAAACTCCACAAGGAGGAAACATACCTTTGAATTCCAATAAAAACTAAGGACAGAGTCAATGGAATGATCAGGTTCTAGGAAGTAACCAATATTCTTGGGACCAAACTCTATCAGGAGGCAATCCACCCAGTGTTAAGGTTTTAGGAAGTAACCAATATTATTGGGACCTAACTCCATCAAGAGACCATCTTCCCATTGAACATGTTCCGAGAAGTACCCAATCTTCTTGGGGGCATCCTTCACAAGGGGGAAACCCACCTTGGAATGCTAATAAAATCTAAGTACCACCACAATGGAATGGTTTGATTCTAGGAAATAACCAATCTCACACTAGTCTAACCCCATGAGGGGAAAATACACACATTCATAAATGGTGTGGTCAAATTCCAGGAAATATCCAATATCCTTGAATTCTAACCCTACAAGGGGGAAATCCACCCATGAACCTCATTCTGCAATGGAATGGTGAGGTTATAGAATGTAACCAATATTTTTGGGACCAACCTGAAATACCTACATTCGGTCTAGATAGGACACGACATGTACCTTGTGCCAATGGTATGATGGGTTCTATCAACAACCCCGAGTAGATTACCCAGTAAATGGGAGAAATGTCTGTTCATACTTCACAACCTACAGTTAGCCAGGATATGCAGCAATATGCTAAACCTTCCCTAGCTTATGAAACCATTATAGTTCAATCAATGGACATTATGGGAAATAATAAGAAGTACAAAGGTAAACACAGTGTTAATCTTTCCCAAACTCCTAAAAATCCCATAGATAAATCCATGGAACTTAGAGGAAAGAAGAAGAAATATAAGAGTAAGTAGAATGCTAAATTTGGGAATGGATATGCATTGATTCTAGCTCGATACAGTGGGAAATAACAATATGTTTTATTGATTCAACCTAATATGAATCACCATCATTAAATGGTTTCTAGAGCATTGGTACTTCTACCAATGGGAAACCAGTCAAAATCCTTGCAAGAAGGAAATGATCCCAATTCCAATGTCTTCATGTGTGATCCGGAGGTGAAAATTCAAATGATATATCATTCATTTGATTCCCTTCCTAGTACATTGTATCAATCCTAATCATAGTTAAGTGGTTCTCTCACCATTGAGAAACCAACCAT
Source organism: Pseudotsuga menziesii (assembly GCA_001517045.1). Classification (NCBI taxonomy): domain Eukaryota; kingdom Viridiplantae; phylum Streptophyta; class Pinopsida; order Pinales; family Pinaceae; genus Pseudotsuga; species Pseudotsuga menziesii. The sequence continues at coordinate 242,249 of LPNX010149263.1, forward strand.
AGACATAGTACCACACCCCCAAAAGGTGATTTATGTAGAAAAATGCATAATCCTAATGCACTAGTTGCTCATAATGAAAATGTTGTTGAGGAAATAGCTCAAGCACCATGTGTCATGTACGCTATGGAGGTGTTGCAATATTTTCCTACACAAAGAAAGGAACTATTGTATTCAACTAGAGTTGTTGATCCATCCGAGGAAACTTTTATCACATTAGACTTAGACCAATCAACATGTAGGATTCCTTCCAAATTTAGTTTTCAAATGAATGTAACATCTCATGGAAAGCATATATTTCAAACCATAGTTGATGAATGGGCTTCGACATATGTTATGTCATTTAAATGTTGGAAAGAATTAGGATCACCCACCTTAGTTTAATCCCATAATATCCAAAAATTATTTGATGGAAATTTGTTCTCTCCTCACTAATTCATTGTAGCCTTCCCTATTGAATGGGGTGGTGAAATAGTCACAATGGATGTTGAGGTGGTAGATGCACTTATAGATTACAATTTTCTATTAGGACATAGTTGGATACATGTGATGATGGCTATAGTGTCTTCAGAGTCCCAAGTGATTTGGTTCCCTTAATGGGGGAAGATTGTCATGATCGACCATTTAGTTTTTTTGCATGCCTAAAATTGTTGTCTAGACGAATGTTATTCACATTACAGATGATCTAAAGGAGGTTCGATACTTTAGGATATGATATTTAAAAAATTATTCCCTCATGGGAAACTTTATGATCTTGCAACCCTTATCTACTGTAGAATTATCATGCCAAGTTGTTCAAATGGATTCAACAGATTTGGATCAAAATCTTCCCTTGATGGAGGAATATGATCGAGTTACTTGGCCCATTTTGGCTGTGAGATATCCCATCTCACATGATTTATTGGAAATTTTTTTATCATTATATGAAACTATCCTTCAAGTCATAAACATTTGGTTGCACCCACCTAAGGACATCTTTTGTGGGGGCACTAGGGGCATAATTGGTTTAAATCCACCTAAGAATAGGAGCACTCTTTGTATGTTCCTTGATATTATTAGGTATATTTGGAAGGATGAATATATGTTTAGGTTATCCCTCTGTGAAGGTTAATTTGAACCTTTTGCAACCCAAAATTTACATATGGTCGAACCTATTGGAAATTGGTGGGTCATCCCATCATATCTATATTTTCCACCATTCCGACAAAAGATCCTACCAAGCATGGGACACCCTAGTCAAAACCCCATTTCCATTTTGGTTCCCATGCTCAGTTATTCTCATTTTGGATAACCGCAATTACTTGGTTCTATTTCACTGCCCATTAACAAATAATTCTGCTTCAGATAGCCAACCTAGTATAGCTGATTTTACCATACTTGGTATATCATGTTTTTATGGAATTTCATGCCCCTATGTAGACTCCTTGGACCCCCTTTGCTCAAAATAAACTTTTATGATCCAAAAATCCCTTTAAAAAGTACTCTTTATTGGTATACATGGGTTACCAGCTCATAGACCGCGTGTACATGCAGCTTTCTCCACTGTGACCTGCGTACATCGGCATGTTCTCAAAAAATAAAATATTTGGATTTTTCTCATTTATTCACAAATAACTTGACTTTTGGCCTTTCATATGCCTGGAAATGCTCTTACTCAACCCTTCACATCCCATTGAAGGCATATATATTGAGCTACTTGGATGCACTAAAGGAGGAGAAACTGTGAGAGAAAAGAAACTATAGTGGATTTGTGCCCCATTCTTACATACGGGAGTATGCATCCCTTTGTCCTTTGAGAAGCCATTAATTATGTTCCCAATATTTCCATTGCATTGTGAACTTTCCATTGATATGGAGGATTTAAGTGGTGGAGGCTCATATGGAGGACTCAGTTTCTACATTTCAACGAGATGCCGACAGAGTTTATCACTTATATCTCTGTTTAAAATTAAAAGAAATGTCCATTTCTGGTCCATTGTATTTGTGTAACTATGAATATTCTTGTACATGGATGTAGTTTCTTTGATTATATATATTGGATTGATATATTCTAGAGTAGGATCTAATGCTTAACATCTATCATGCTTGTATATTCCATTGTTGTTGAGAATTGAATTTAGGTGCAAGTGTGGTTGAAATCTCAATGGGGATCTACTACAATCGAAACAAGGTACGCTTCTTATCCCTTAGTGTTAGACAAGTTTATATATTTATCATATTTGCAATGGATTGATTTCAAGAGTCATAATGTCTGTTGTGGTCCACCCCAAGCCTTAGGAAGTTTTCTCAGTAACAGAATTGGTGACTCCACGGGATCTATCTAGGGTACCCATGTGTAGGAAGGCTCTACCACTTATGAAATGCCACTTCTAATAACAATGTGAAGGTTCTGCAACATCACAAAGTGATCCCATACCTATAGTTAATCTGTCATGGTCATAGGATGATGCATGATACATACAAAAAAGTGATCCTATCCTATATTCCAGTTCGAAATTATACCTGTCGTAGACATGAACAGGTCAACACCTCAGTGAAAGCACACTTTAAACAAGTCCCTACACCACAATATTAGGCCAAGACAACTCAAAAAGGTTAATAAAAGTACAAACAATAGGCTAGGTGGGTGAAAACTTCAAAATGAAATTGATAAATAGTAAAAATCGACATTTTCACCATACCATTTTATTTTAACCACACTTAGTGCAATTGGATCCATTTGGACCACCAACTTCAACAGTCGATTTTGGGAGCTAGCAGAAATGAAATCACGAGTTGTCAGGACCAGGTAGATCCTCATCTCATCCATCATCCTTTCCATGCATTTATTTTTATTTTTCAATTTTAAGCAACCTAAAAATGGGTATCCCATCCCACGCAAGTCACAAGCCATTGGGTCACGTATGGGGCCTGATGTATGTGGAAAACACACAGATATCCCACTTACATACAAAAATGTCACCAATAAAAGTCATGTATAGTGTTGTGGATACTCAATTAAAAGGAAAATTATCATCAAATCAGTTGTTTTCTTTCAGGATGGTGCTAGAGTAGATGGAGCGTGAGCATGAAGATGTGGATAGGGTAGTTCACAGAGACATAAACGCTCAACAATATCTAAAAATATGTGGATTGTACAAATTTTAGAAACTTGGGGGTTTTATATCCCAACCAAGGATTTTATAGATGGTTGTTAACTATTGGGACCCAGACACTGAGGAATTTCAGCTAGATAGGATGCCCCTAAGACTAGAAGCAGAATATATCTAGTTCATTACCGAAATATCTCGTCGTGGTGAGGTAGTAAACTTACGTTCTTGAGGGGTGGGAGGAGGGCTCACCATTGAGGAGTATATAGCCATTTACTCCCTTCCATATACTGAGAATATCAAAATCTAGGTTCTGGTGAACGCCATACAGAGCCTTAGTATCAAGGTTATAGTTATGGTACTATCCAGGATAGCAAGGTTGGCATCACTACATCCGGCCTCTAGGACTTTCATGTTCTATCCATTAGAGTGTATGACACCTACAATATACGATTAGAGCACATCATTGTTGAATTCTATTATACAATAGCTGACAAATGTTGCTGAGAATTTCGCACCTTCTATGGACAGAATTTGTTCCTCTAGTCCGAATGGTTCAGATCCAGAACAAATAGTTCACAACAAGGTTAGAAGACTTTCCCTAGAAGCTATAAACACCTAGAATACAATATTTGATGGAGTGATGTGGTTCTTATATTATTACAAAAGGTGTCCATGGAAATATCTACATAAACACATCAAACACACAAGAGATAAAATATAATAGAACATCATCTATGGATCTACGCCAGTGACTAAGGAATCTGACAATAACATGCAAGATTACAACATAACAAGTATATGGGAAAGGAACTAACTTTGCATTAATAAAATGAAGAAATATTTTACAACCTATTCTTTGTTGATGTTGCTGTCGGAGAAACCACAGTATCGAAAAGACCGAGTCGACGTTTCAGATCCATATCAGGATCCATCATCAGGACAAAGTCGAAGGTGGAGAGAGTGAGAATCATCAATAAATACAACCTATTCTTTAATGTTTATATTATCTTTCACAAAACCAAAATATTGTCCCTAATAGCTCCAACTTACTCCCTCAAGATCTTCTTGACTAACTTAGGCCAGAATATCAAAGAAACAACATAACATTACTCCTCCTCAACCATGGAGATTGAGCCTGCTTTTATAGTCTTGGAATGGATAGGAATGGTTTAGAAATTGGTGGGTAAGGTGTCTAGGAGATCCTACAAGGATGGATCTCGAGTCCAACTGGCCCTAGTGATCAGGGATAAGGGTGCCACGAAGCCTTCTTTTGAGAAGCTTCGTAAGAACCTCTCTTTTTCAATTTTTACCAAGGGCACCGCTTCTTGCTCATCATGAAAGAGTGGTTTTGGGAAAAACCTCCCATTAATTAAAGGATAAAGGCGATGCCACCACTTACTACCAACATATTATAGGTGGTGTTGAATAAGGTACCACTTTTTTACTAAAGGATAGAAGTGATGTTGGGTTTTCATATACAAATTTGATGGATGGACCAATGTTATTGCTTCACAAGTTGGGATTGAGGGAAATAATGAAGTTTGGGATCTTATCACATGTTGATGAAGAGATTTAGGTATAACAAAATGCCCCCCAAAGAATGAGGCTAGAGGGATATGATAAATGAGAGCTTTGAAAGAGCAAGTTATCATTTCCAGGCAAGAATCAACTTGGTCATACATCATCAACCAAGCATCTGCAATACATCGATACTTTTGACTCATGAGCAAATGTGTCTTCATCATGGTTGCAGACCAATACAAGGAAAATCCATGAGAGAGATAAACAACCATGGCTACTAGAATACAACGTAGATCCATGTGATAGAGGACTCAAACTTAGAGATAGCTACCAGACATACAATGTAGATCTATGTCATACATATGCAAATTTGAGCATAGACATGACCATACAAACGTGGATCCCTGCTGGTACGTCATACAGTATACTCCATTGCAACCTGGGGAGAAATATATGAGTTGTTTTCAACAAATACCCAGGGTCTTTGTCTCGTCTTCCACAAAGTACGATTCTATACATGTGATTACAATGATATGAATTCAAACATGGTAGAAACCACTTAATTACCAGTCAATGATGTGAACCATTAACAAGTGCGAGGGAGATCACCATTGATGTAAACAATTCCCAAGGTACCCTAGTACAATCTTCTAAGTGTGAATAGATGTTATAATGTCAAACACTCAGTCGAATCTCTCGATCAAAGGTCAATGATGTGAAACTATGTCGAGAGCGAGAGAATCTGTCATTGAGGCATATAGATCTCAAGGTACTAAACTTGTTTCTAAGATTAATTCCCGGATGATGAGATGATGTCGACATGAATAGTCTCATTGAATTAGGTTCATGATGAATCCCACATTGACGACACAAAACTCAAAACAAAGTTTTGGAATGTTGTAGATAATGTAACCATAGAACTGACTCAAAAGGTACTAACACAAAGGCTGTTTTAACTGCAGAGATAAAATTATAAATTCCCTTTGAACATTGGGCGGCACGACAAAATACTTGGCAACATTGACTCAACAAGGCAGAACAAAATATGACAATGGACTATACATTCTTTGAAAGACTCAAAGGAGTGGCATGACTCATGAAAGTGGATTGAGTCAGAGACAAGCTAATTTACCCAATTGACTTAATGAAATGCAGACAAGTACCATGTTCAAAGGTTACAAAAAGCTACCATATTATTTGCAAAATGAATTGATTTGCTTCCCTTAATTTCCCCATCATTATTGATGATTTCCCCTTTTCATTTTTACGAGTCCAAAGAGGGTAACAAAAACTCATTGTAGCTCGTCCGAAGACAAGTCCATTCTCATACATTTTTACGAACCTGAGAAAGGAGGGGTTTGTTCCCAAAAAAGGGTCTCTCAGTGTTTAGTTTAACGAGTCCAATGAAAGATAAATCGGTATCATTCACGTTTAGAGAGTCTAAACAAAGATAGAAGAAGACTCCAAAGGGTCATTTTTCATAAATAGTCTATCCGAACCAAAAAAATATATAACCTACCATTGCAGAGACGACTCTTTAGATAATTTTATGAGTATGAAGAAGACAAGTAATTGAAAATATTTTCATATTTAAGGAGTCCAAAAAGAGTTTAAAGGAGACTCCATTAGGTCTCTTTTCATGATAAATGGTTTTACGAGTCTAAAAAGAATCAGAAAAGGACTCGAAAATTTGATACTGGGATTTGAGAGCGTGATCAAAGTATCAAAACGAAAGCTCAAGGACTTTTTCCATTTTCAAAAGTACGAAAAAGTCAAAAACGAACTTCCCCATAGACTTTACTACTTATTTTTGTCCCTACAAGACTTGAAAATGACCATTAGTTTCCCAAAACATTCGATTAAAATGACTTTTAAAAACTATATTAAAGGGTATTTTTATTAAAAATGATTTTAAAATATAAAAAACCCTAGAAAATTTTTATAAAAGCTTGAGTAAAGAGTAAAAAACAACTCATTTCACTATTTACCAATCTTGGAGAGCATTTTGGGTAGTTTGGAGCCAAAACTTCAGCCGAAGATTACAGGAGCATCCACCATCTGTTTTTCACACCGTTAGTTAATCCATGTAACATCTAAATCCATCCTCTTTCCTTTTATGGTTTCCAATTTTTAATTTTCATGTTTTTTGAGCTCATATACCAAAACTAAAATGGGAAATGAGGGCACCACTCCTGGCCCTTACAGGAAAGGAGGTACTCAATAGAAACTGCATTTCTTCAGTTTGACATAGGTGATGGCACCACTCTATATTAACTAGGAAGAGGCGATCCCAGGCATGGGCTTCAAAAAACTAATGGTTCGGCCAAAACAAAAGTTTTTAAGCAAATTTGATGATGAGGAATGCTTCTAAATGGATTTTAAATAGTTTTTGGTAGGTTTATCGGATCGAAAAATGGTTATTTGGAAAGAAAGACAACATGATGAAGATGATGTTACTACCTCAATACATGCAGGTTGTTTGGGTGCCCTATGCGGGTGTCTCCTTCTGAAGTTCTTCCGGACCCCCAGCATGATTTCACATCCTTTCTTGTTGGAATATATCCTACAAATGTGGAACCCGAAGTAGCAGTACTTTGAGATAGGACCTCATGTTTTGACCATAGAGGTAGAGGATATCTACTTCTTGATAGGTTTGTCCATACGAGGGGACCCTATCGCGCTTACTGGTTCCTTAGGAGGGGGTGTGACTACTCAGGAGCTGATCAACCATCATTGTCATACTAGAACAAGAATGTCAGGTACGACAATTCCTATTAGGGATGTGGTGGATATGCCACTTCACACAGTCTTGTTCATTATGCAGATACTAGATGGAAGCCAAGGGCCTCATCAGGCATCCAGGGCACATATGTTGTATGCCCTGGAAGATATGGCTCCTAAATTTTTCAACTGGGTAGAGGCACTTCTTCCCATCTTCAAAGACCAGCTAACAAAATTTCAGCAAGGAGAACTTAAGAATTTTGGTTTTGGGTCCATTTTAGTGTGTTTCTTCTTTGAGAGGGTACCTCTCATGAGACCCCAAGTGATCTTCACTGACCTTAGGGATAGAGACCCACGCATGCTGACGTGGGTTGAGATCATGGCTCGTACAGGTGTTGGCAATGCCAAGGTGAAATTCGAGGCCGCTTTTTTCTATTGGTTGTGAGATCAGATCCTCATGATAGAGGATTATGCCTACACAGAGAAATATTTCAGAGGTGACCCTGATATACCACTACCCTTGGTGCTCAGTGGGGTGATATTGGTAAGAAACAAAAAACCATAAAATGGTGATCATGTTTTTTGCTTTTTTATGTTTTATGTTTTTTTATATGTAGTAACAAGATCTAATGTTTACATGCAGATGTTGGTGGTGCATGGCCTGGAAGACCCTCTCTTATGGATAGACGAGCTAGAGCTCAATTTTTTCACAGGGGTGATGACCACCTTACTGAGCTGGAGGATAACTTAGAGTGGTTGACTCTTGATATTCATGATGCAGGAATAGATGACCTCCCCATGAGGTATCAGAGGCATACTGTAGGAGTGTTGTGCCACTTTAGCCAACTATTTCGCAAGGTAGAATGGGCCATCATGTGCTATCATGAGCATCATTAGATGGTGGTTTGCATGATGTACTACTGAAATCTTACCAGCTTCAGGGTTTTTTGTATGCTTTTGTTTTTCTTAAAAGCCACAGTGATTCAGATGAAGTCTCATGAGCACATTATTCTAAAGACACTTTTATATATATATATATACAAAATTAATACTGTTGTTTTTATGTATCAAATGGAAATCATATTTACATGAGTTTTATGTGCCATTTACAGTCATGTTTATTTTTCAAGTTATGAATGAGCAATATACCAGTCTAGGATGTAGTTTACTAATGAATCATCAACTGTATTATTAGACCTAGGGATATGCTTGTAAGTAATATATTCGAATGACCTCTCTAATAGAATCACTCTCTGAAATAAACGAATGAGTACCGCGTTTTTGATGGTTTAGATGACAAACCACTAATTGTGAATCCACAAACACTACCAAGTCTTGGATGTTTCGAGGTGCAACCTCAGTCAATAGACCTATTACCGATTGATACTCGGCTATGTTTTTGGTAGCGGGACCAATACAAACTGCTCCTGAGCTAATCAAGTCATGATCCAGGGAATAAAGAACCCAAGAAGCTGAAACAAGGTTCAGGGTATGACGACAAGCACCATCAACAAAGCTGTCAAAATCCATCTAATCTCCATAACCAAAACATGGTATAAACAGTTTCGACACTAAACTCAACACCATACTGAATCAAGACATAGCATAGTGAAAGCCAATAATATACATATATACATGGTATCATACAAAAATGTTTTAAGCATAGTACCTCTTCAAGTACAACCCATTGTGAGGTTTCCCGAAGGGTATCCTGTCATAATATATGAGCTTGTAAGTTCATTTTTCTAAAACTTTCCTGACAGCAAAAGGACCATACAACATTGACTCGAACTTCCCTTCACCTAGTTTGTCATGTTTCTGATCATAGGTCAAAACTAGGTCACCTTCATTAAAAACACGAAGATGGAAAAATTTATCATACTGGGCATTGACACGTTTCTTATGTGCCTCATTAGCTAAGGCAGCATCTCTTCTGGTTTCATCAAGATTAGTTAGGTATAGAAATATTTCTTCCTCGATGGAAGTGTTTGGTAGAAGTTCTACTGCAAGTTTTAGTGATGGAATTTGGCATTGGATAGGAAGGACAACTTCTAGTCTGTAAACTAACTGGAATGGTGTGAAACCAGTTGTTGTTTTTACCAAAGTCCTGTAAGCCCAAATAGTAGAAAAGAGAGTCAGGTGCCAGTTGGATTTATGATCTCCAACCATCCTCCGTAGCATATTTTTCAAAAAATTGTTAATGGCCTAAACTTGAACATTAGCCTATGGATAGTAAGGTGTTGAGTTTTCATGGAAAAAACCCAACTTGGTACTCAACTCGGTCATCATTTGATTTTGGAAATGTGATCTGTGGTCAGTGACAATACACTATGAGACTCCAAACCTAGCTATCATGCGATTAAATAAGAAGAGGATGGCAGTATTACCATCCTCTACATACGTAGGCATAGACTCAGCCCATTTTGTGAAATAATCAATGGCTATGATGATGTAACCATGCCCTCAGTTGAGGTAGGTTTAAAATGCATAAAATCAATTCCCCATTTGGAAAAAGGGCCAACTGCAATGATAGGGTGTAAAGGAGCAGGGTGGGTGCGCTTTTTCAGATAGAAATGCTGGTAGGGTGGGAATTTCATGACATCCTCATGACATTCTTTGAATATTGAAGGCCATAAATAGCCAACACAAAGTATTTTCTGGGTTGTAGCCAAAGATGACTACCACATGCTCTAGAGTGGAAATCATTAAGGACTTGTTCAGCCTCCTCATGTGTAAGGCATTGTCTAATAATGGAATTGATACCAACTATATACAATGTATCATTTAAGATAAGGTAGTATTTTTGGTGGTGGCGGATACGGCGATGATCATCACGGGTTATATTGGGATGAAATATTTGAGTTTGGAGATAAATGATCAAATATCCATACCATGGGTCTATTGTGCTTATCAAGAATAGGAATTCATATGGAAATGAATAATTGGGCTCAGTATCCATCAAAGCACAAGGAAGGTCACACATTAGCTCTACAAAGACCAAGGATTTCTTTGGAGTAGACTTAGCAAAATCAAGGTCAAATTCCTATAGGATGACAATCCAACAGGAATATTTACCCCCTAGCATGTGACGAGTCATGATATAGTACATAGGGTTCTTATCTCCAAGTATTGTGGTAGTGCGAAGCAGGATGTAATGATGAAATTTCTGAACAACAATGACTGTATCCAATGCTAACTTCTCCACATGCGAGTATCGGGTTTCTGAATCAATGATATTCTTACTGGCATAATATATCATGTGCTCCTGACCATTGGGATATTCTTGTGCTAAACCCATTCCAATGGTAGTAGTGGAGGAAATAACATATAAGAGAAAGTCCTTTGAATAATATGGGGGGTGTATCATGGGTGAATGAGTCAGAGCGTGCTTGAGATTATCAAAGGCTCATTGGGCTTGGTAATCCCAAAAGAATGGAGTTTTATTCTTTAGGAAATGCATATAACCGTGTGTTTTCTCAACGAAATTGCAAACGAAACGACGGAGAAATTTTTCCTTCCCTTGCAAACTTTGGAGTTCAATAATATTTGTTGGGGCAGGTAAGGCCAATATAGCAGAAAATTTTTAGTGGATCAATCTGGATGATATCCTTAGAAACCGCAAAGCCAAGGAGACACCCATCTCAATGCAAAAAACACATTTGTGTGGATTGAGTCGTATGTTATAATGATGACATCTCAGAAAAATGTCTCTAAGATGCCCAAGGTGGTCTTCCCGTTGCTGTGAATGCGCTAGGATATCGTCAAGGTACGGTTCCACAATGTTTTTAATATCATGAAATGCATAGGACATGGCACACTGTAATGTAGCTCTGGCATTCTTAAGGCTAAACAATAACTTCCTATAGGCAAAATTTCCCCATAGACATATAAATGTCATTTTTTGTTGATCATGGGGAAATATCTCAATCTGATTATAGCCAGAAAAACCATTCATGAACAAGAAGATGACACTTCTAGCATAGTTGTCGATAATATGATCGATATGCGAAGTCAAAAAATTGTCTTCGAGACAAGATTTGTCCAGTTCTTGGAAATCGATGCAGACTCTAATGGTACCCTGCTATTTGTTCATAGGGACAATGTTAGATACCCATTTTGTTAGGGGTATAGGATAAATAAATCCTTCCTTCATAAATTTTCCTACTTTGGCTTTAATAGTCGCAACCTTCCGGGGATGGAGTTGACGCAATTTCTTCCTGACAAGTTTTTCCATAGGATAGGTTTTAATTTCATGAACCACAATAGACGGGTCTATCCCAAGCATCTCTTCATAAGTACAGAAAAAAATATCTCAGAATTATCTGAATAATGCTCTATATGCTTCAGTTTCTTTAGTTGAGCAGTTCTTCCCTACGTGAACATGCTCAATGGTTCCAAGTTTGACTGATATGTCTATGGGGGTTGTTTTAGTAATGATGCATATATTTCCTTCAGATTCAGTGGTTTTCAATAGTATAGGTGTTTGTGGATAAGTGACAATATTAGTACTGGTAAATGATTCAAGGTCAAAACCTAATGAAGTGGCGTTGGGAAGAAAAGAAGATCGATGATGGTGATCTTCCCATAGAGGTTCATTTCCACTCATGATTTCCAGGATGGACTCATCTGACGGAAAATTCTGCGTGAGATAATCTAGAGGGGGAAAATAGGGTTCTATCTAGTAAGGTAGGTGGTAATGGTTTGAAGCCATGAGGTGAAGGTCATCAACATGGTCATCAAAAATCGATTGGATAACATCATACATTGCTTCATACGGGCCAAGGGAGGATGACTCAACAATTTATTTTCCCTTGGTACTATAGCTAGTTGTGTAAATCATATTTAATGTTTCCACTTTTGTACTAGGAGGGGCTGATGGAAACACCCCCATGAGGGTGGATTATTTCAGCATACCTACCCCAATCGACTGATAAGGAGCAAGGGACTGACCTAGCATAGGGATGTTATTCACCGTAGGGGTTGTAAAATCCAGCGTACAATAGTCAAGTTGATAAATAGTCACAATATTGCCTAAATGTGGAAATTGGAGAGTTCTCAATACTGTAGAAGTGACAACGGTCATAGCATAAAACTAATTCCTCCCCAATATAATATTGTAATATAATGAGCCATCAACCACTTCCACCTGAATGGAAACAGTCTTTCCCCCAAGCTCAATAGAGAGTGTTGGAAATAGACCATGGGGATGGAAACACTGTCCATCAAAATATTTTAAAGTAATAGGTGATTTCATTACCTCCGAAGAGCCAATGGCCCTCCAACAAGGTATAGACAAGGCCCAAGTCAAAGCTCCTTCATCTAGAACGGGCCGATGGACCTTTCTCCCAACTACTATAAAGGAAATATGAAATGTGAGTTGGTGAGGTAGTCTGGATTTATATTTCTCTATGTTGAAATGAATCACGTTGGTATTATCTAGGTATAATGCCCCCAAAGTTGTTAGCATGCTTTTAGGATGCGTTGGACAGCTCTGGAGTACCCCAAGGGTAGACATTGTGCAAGGATCCTAAGCTAGATATTCAACAACATTATAAAATTGGGCAACTTGGGCATTGGGATTGAAAACCGACTTCCTGAGGGTAGCCTTAGGTGGTCTTAAAATTGAATCAAGATTAGTTTTTTTTATCACGAGAGTGCCATTAGGCTAATATGTAGGAGAACTAGTAGAAGGAACTTTGTCAGAAGGAGTATTTTCATCCTTTTTCTATACTATATTGTCATATACTTGACTACAAGTACTCAAACTGATGGTCTCGGAAGACATCATTTAGATTTCTTCCGTGGAATTAGGGTTCCCCTTATTAGACATGTGGTCTATCAATTGTTGTTGTGAAGGAAAAGGATCAGTAAGAACCGTTCGTGCGGGGTTACTCTTCAAAACTTGCTAATCTCATCATGACGAGGAAATTATTTTGTGAAGTGATCTCTTTCACACAATAAGCAAGGATATTTGGCTTTCCTCTTCCCTTTATCATTCTCATTGGTCGTTGGTTTAGGATTCTTCTATTGGTTCCCAGGTTTCTTTTTTTACCTTTTCCCTTTTTCTTATTGTTGGGGGTTTGTGTGCTTTGAATAGAATTTACCTCGATGGAAACTGTAGGAGTTGAAGGAGCAATAGTAGAATAATTTGGTTGCTTGGCAAGTTTTTTCATCGATGAGGTCTAGATGGAACCAACCACAACAAAAGGAGTTTCTGCTAGTGGCTTAGTGGGATCTATGTTGGGGCAAGGAACTTGTGGAATTAAGTCATACAATGTTTCGGATTGGGAATAAACCAAATCCAGATACTGAGCATGACAGATAGCCTACTCTTCAGTAAAAACACCGCCCATAGACACATCTCGGGTGATAGGAGGCAACAATGACTTAGTGAACCAATTAGCTAGCAGTTGTTCTGGGATGAAAGCTTTAATAATTATTCTCCACCTTCTCCACTCATGGATATGGTCTGATATGTGTGTGGAGGTATTCTAATGAAGTGAAGTCAAAATATTTGTACCCATTTCATAACAAATGGGTAGATGAAAGTGTGTAAGGAAAGCAATTACCAGAGAGATAAAATCCACAAACGAATGTTCTAGAAGTTCAATACACCATTTCACAGCTATACCATTCAATGTGCGCTGGAAGAGCCTTAAACAAAAAGAATCATCCATCAAAGAGTTTGAAGAACACCATAGAGGGAAGGTCATAACATGTTTCTTAGGATCATCTCCCTGGTTTCCATCAAACTTGGGAACATTTGATGGTAATTTTATCGAAATAGTGAGCCATGAAGGGTTGTTTCGAATGGGATCGTTTATCAACTTGGACAGATCAAGTAAGTCCAAATTTTCCAAGAAAGGTAATTGCCGATTAGGTTCCACATACTGGTAATATTGATAAGGCATGTGTGTACCAGTAGGACCTTCAGTTGACTGATATATGGGATGTTGATTTGGTTTATTATATGATTAACCTCTCGAAGACCCCCCTGAAGGAGGTGGCCCCCCAGGAGGTGGCCCCTCAGGAAGCGGGCCTCTAGGAGGTGTTCTGTCAGGTGGTGGCCCTCCAGGTGGTGGCCCTCCAAGTGGTGGTTCTCTAGGTGGTGTCCCTATAGGTGGTGGACCTCTAGAAGGTGGTCCTTTAGGTGATGGATCCCCAAAAGGTGGTCCTCCAAGCAGTGGACCCCCAAGAGGTGGGCCCCCAGGTGGTTTTCCTCTTGAAGATGGGCCTCCAGGTGGTAGTCCTCTAGGTGGTGGTCCTCTATAAGGTGGACCTATTCCAAGTGGGAATCCTCCTAGTCGACCTCCTAGGAGTGGACCACCATAAGGAGGCCCTCCAGCACCTCCAGTAGTAACAATAGGCATTCCCCACATTGTCAACATATAAGACCAATTAGGTTTCCCCCAAGGTGTAAACATGTTTCCTGGGTAATGGATTCTAGAATACATAGTTCATGTAGATATAGGTTGATAATCCGTGTTTACTACAGGTAATTGATTAGCTGGGTGACCATAACCCCAAGAAGGCTAGTTAACTACAGGTTGTATCCCTAAGGGTTGACCTGAACTGGGTGGAGGATTTACCATATTGGTGTAGGTAGGAGGAACATACACTATGTATTTCCCTACAGTAGAGTTCTGTCTAGTACTAGTAACAATTCCACTAACTGGTAATGTAGGTCACATTGGGGGTTTCCCCCCAGCATTAGAATGTACCGACACCACTTGAGCCAAAGGTTTCCCCCCAGCTACAGAGGGTAAGGGAGGACTAGAAACAGGCCTAGAATTTAAAACTCTAGGGTTGGAGGATTGAACCAGATCACAAGTAGATAAACCACAATACGAAAAATTATCAGAAAAAGGACTATATCCTTCAGGCCATAGGTCCATCAAACGGGGAAAACAAGCCGACATGGGTTCTTTATGAGGTATAGGGGTATCCATAATCCTTTCCATCCTCTCTTGAAAATTGCAAGAACAATTAAGCAATGCTTGAATTCTCCTATATTCCTCCTCATTTAGAGGAGTGTCTTCAAAAGAGAATATAATCACCCCAAACTTAGAAATGTCTTGATCCATGGAAGTCCTCTGAAAAGAAGCATCAAGTCCATACTCAGATGCACTAGCATCATCTACCCAACCTTATATTGGTGAATGAAAATAAGTTTCATCCGAAGGATACTATTGGACCAAGGGAGATGCGTAAGAAGTGAATTGATCTCCACTTTCTACAACTAGATTTTCCTCCTTGCAAGAGGCAGTTGTAGCTCCTTGGTCTATGGCTTCCATGGGGCCTTCCCCTATTGTAGGTGGAAAATTAGGTGGTAAGCCTTAGTTCCATCTAGATCATCTCAACTGAAACTCAGCCAGATTGGAAAAGTCGCTAAAACCTAACCTAGGGTTTCAGAATAAGTAAAATCACACAAAAACTTCTCCTACTCAAGCTATAGGCCATAAGAAAACTTAAGTGATAGGATGAGCTCAAAATAGTCGGTCTCTCACTAGGATTTTCAAGCAGGTGCAACTCGTGATATGCTCAATGTACATGCGTAGTAGTCTCCCTGAGTGGTGTTCTTGGTGTATTGCTCCGAACAAGACGGCCAAAGGGTTTTTCTCAGCTGGACAAGGAATCCTAGTGGGGTCTTTTGATATACACAAGGTACATGGGAGCTCAAATCGGTAGTAGTGTTGTCTAATGCACAACCGTCCACAAGGGGACTTTCGATATACAATCGAGTACATGAAGTACCTTTCTATATACCTCAAGGGTACGTGAAAGGCCATTCTATATACCGATGGTACATGGAAGAACCGCACAAGTCCCAAGTTGCAGTGCAGGTGAGTAACAATAGCTCCTACATTTTACAATGCCCGAACACGTCACTAACTTATCACTCAAATTTCTATACAATTTTATACCTATAACTATCGTTAATTTTATCTTGAACGATTAGGTGAATGCATGAGATTTTGACAGAAATGTAAATCCATGCAAATATGAAATGCAGATAATTTCGCTTTACTTTTCAAGACATGCCCACCTATGGGAAGGAGAGAGTATTTTTCTTTTCAATTTTTGTTTTGAAACCAAATTATTTTTCCAAACAACTACACTAAACCAAACTCTTTTCAAGAAAAGGAAAAAGAAACAAGCTTAAAACTATTTTTAAAAGAAAGCATAATAGGGTGAGATCTTTTTTTCTAAGAAAAAAGACAAAACTCATTCAAAGGCACAATTGACACTTTTTCAATTTTCCTTTAAAACGAGAAAGATATAACTTAAAACTACTAATATTTTTATTCTGATGAGATCAAAGATGTAAAAGAAAGAGAAGAAATATGGAGATCTGAAAGCTGATGAGGTTAATCAAAGGTCTAATGATTCATCCTCCAACAAAAAATATGAATGACTCCCAACAAAAAAAATTATTTTTCAAAGAAAAAAGAAGTCCTTCACAAATTTTTAATGAAAAATGAAACAAGCTATGAATCAAATAATTCTTTCTTCTCAAATTTATCTAACAATAAGACTGAGATCATAACCAATGCTAAGCTCTCAAACATCACTCCTTTCGAAAAATTCAAAACCAATCATACAAGCCAATGGAAAGATGTACCTATACTAGCTCTTTGATTTTAACAAAATAGGTCTTTTAACACATCAAATTCGACATTCAAGCACTCAAATATCTTTAATACAAACCCAGACATTTGAAAGAAACTAAACCAAAATTTTTGCAAAAAATATTTGAAAAAACAAGCCTGAAAAGGCCTACCTGGCACCGCATGCAGAGATTCACTAACAGAGCATTTTTACTGAAGCACCACTTCCTAATTACTGGTCACAAGAAATGGTACCACTTCCTGCTAACTGAGTTTAGGAGGTGGCACTGCTTATTTCCTGCAGTGCATGCGCAATTCCCTGTAGATTTGTAAACAGAAAAAGTTGGCGAAAAAGAAAAGTTAGATCATTGTGAAAATGGCATCTAAACCATGAATTAACAGTATTTAAGAGCACAGATGGTCATAAAACTCATATCTAAACAAATATGAAGATACCAAACCAATAACCACTAGATCATCTAGTGGATCTGATTGAACTGCTAAAGGAGGGGAGATTGAATTTTAGACAAGTGTTCTTGAAAATACTAAGGAAGATCAGATCAGCTAAAGCTCTTCCCCATCAGAGTTTCCATATTTGTTGCTAGGAATTTTTCACCTTCTGCAGACAGAAGCTATTCCTCTAGTCTGAATGGTTCAGATCCAGAACAAAGAGTTCACAACAAGGTTAGAAGACTTTCCCTAGAAGCTATAAACACCTGGAATACAATCTTTGATGGAGTGATGTGGTTCTTCACTTATCACAAAAGGTCTCCAAGGAAATACCTACATAAACACATCAAACACACAGAGATCAAAGATACTAGAACATCATCTATAGATCGACGCTAGTGACTAAGGAATCTGACAATAACATGCAAGATTGCAAGATAACAAGTATATGGGAAAGGAACTAACTTTGCATTTAGTAGAATGAAGAAAGAGTTTACAGCCTATGCCTTAGTGTTGATATGCTCTTTCACAAAACCAACATATTGTCCCCAATAGCTCCAACTTGCTCCCTCAAGCTCTTCTTGACTAACTTAGGCTAGAATATCAAAGAAACAGCATAACATTACTCCTCCTCAACCATGGACATTGAGCCTACTTTTATAGGCTTGGAATGGATAGGGATGGTTAAGAAATTGGTGGGTGAGGTGGCTAGGAGATCCTATAAGGATGGATCTTAAATCCAACTAGCCCTAGTGATCAGGTATAAGGGTGCCACAAAGCCTTCTTTCAAGAAGCTTCATGAGAACCTATCTTTTTAACTTTTTACCAAGGGCACCGCTTCTTGCTCACCATGAAAAAGCGGTTATGGGAAAAACCATGCATCGCTTAAAGGATAAATGCAGTGCCATCACTTACTTCCAGCATATTACAGGCAGTGTTGAAGAAGGTACCACTTTTTGACTAAAGGATAGAAGTGGTGCTGGATTTTCATATATAAATTTGATGTCTGGACCAATTTTCTTGCTTCACAATTTGGGATTGAGGGCAATACTAAAGTTTGGGATCTTATCACAAGTTGATGACGAGATTTAGGTATAAAAATAGACTATAAGATGGGAAGGACAAATAAATTTGGTTTCTCCAACATACTTAGCACTTTCTTTTTCGAGAAGGTACCAGGACTTATCCCAAGAGATGAGGTTACTTCACATGGTCTACAAGGTCCATCCCAAACCCGTTGGGTGGAGGTGATATGGTAGTTAACGGGAGGCAGTACACCCACTCCATTCCCACAAGACTTCTACCACTAGTGGCGGAAACAATTTGTGGTTGTGGATGACTATCCATATGTAGGGATTAATTCCTATAGAGACCCAGACATCCTGTTACCATCAGGTTCTGCATATGGTGACATAGGTATGTTACACTGCTTCCAGCTAGTTTTCTTTCCCATGGCACTCGTTTCATCCTATTTTTGTACTATAATTTATTTTATTCTTTTTCAAGCTTTTCAATATGAAAAGGACAACAAACAAAAAAAACATCAAAATTCAGACGAGAAATGATATTACTTTGGAAGTTGTTGTGTCATGTCACCTTTGAACAGAGCACTGTATATTCCATCCATTGGTTGGGTTATTAGTATGACTTTAGGAGTTGTACTCATTACTCTGGGTTTTCTCCACTGATTAGTTATTCTTCCAGTCCATATGGAGCCTCTGTTGATGCCTCTTGTGTCGCATATTTGTCCCTGTTTTCCTATTTAGTCTATGTTTTTTGTGATTCACCATATATATTATGCTCTTGTTCGAAGGAATTTTTATCCTGATTCAGCCACTCCTCAATTATCCTTTTTTTAATGTATGCCACTCCCAATACAGTTACTGGTTTGTGCACATCTTGTTCATCCGAGTTCTTCGAAATTATCCAGTGTTGTTGAGTACCCTGTATTTGTTGATGGGGGATTCCTTAATGCCCTCCTTCCAACAGATTCCATTCCATCATTTTCAGATCATTTACTCTGGAATAGGATTTTAGAGTCCATTGAGTGCCTTGAGACTTGCATTCATCAGTGGTAGGTTCTCTTGCCATCTATAGTTTTTATGAATACATCAATGTCCCATGATCAATGGACTCTCTCAAGTGTTCGACCTCAATAGATCTATTCACACTTGTTTGATTGCACTCTGTACCTTGATTCCCACTATCATTATCAGTGGGATATCCCATGTCTGTTAACGATCTACATCAATGATCAGTAATCAGATTATGGTCCATCATGTTCGACCTCGATGCCTCTATTCGCATGATGGGACATGTACTAGTAGCGTTTTTTGTAGAAGACTTGAGAGCTTGGTGGAATTCCATATGTGATACATCCTTGATCATGCCAATATATTTTAGATATCAGTTCTCATGACCATATTCTAGTGTACTATCAGATGTCTTCATTCAGTATGAATATATTGTTTCATTGTATATTGTGCATGGTGATGACCACATGTGACATATGTTGGTGATGACCACATGTGACATATGTTTATCATGCCTATTCATGGTCACTGTACTATTATGTATATGGTACTTCTATACCTCATATTTGCAGTCACATGCAAAGATTTATCATTGTATTGTATTGATGATTGGTTTATTTTTCCACCTAGGTCTTCATTACTCCACTTTTGGGATTTGTATAATTTATTCCAGCCATCATGTTACCCCTTTGACCTCACACATTAGGGGGAATCTATTAAAGATGATTTTACCACACTTGGTAGATAATGTTTACTCCTTGGACCCCTTTTCTCAAAATAAACTTTGATGCTCCAAAAAATCCCTTAAAAAGTCCTCTTTATTGGTATAAATGGGTCACCATCTTACAGACTGCATGTACATGTAGATTGATCCACTATGACCTGCGTACATATGGAAATGTGCCCAAAAAATAAAATATTTGGATTTTTCCTCATTTAGTCATGAATAACTTGACTATTGTCCTTCCATATGCATGGAAACACTTTAACTCAACCCTTCACATCCCATTAAAGGGATATTAATTGAGTTACTTGGATGCGTTAGAGGAGGAGAACTTGTGAGATCAAATCAACTATAGTGGATTTGTGCCTCATTCTTACATGCTTGAGTCTGCATCCCTTTGTCCTTTGAGAACCCATTGATTCTGTTCCCAAGATTTCCATTACATTGTGAGATTAACATTGATATGGAGGATTGAAGTGGTGGACGCCCTAGTGGAGGACTCACTTTCTTCGTTTTCGACGAGGTGCCAATAGAGTTTGTCACTTATATCGTTGTTTATAATTAATAGAAATATCCATTTCTCATCCATTGTATTTATGTAACTATGAATATTCTTGTCCATGGATGTAGTTTCTTTGATTATATATATTGGATTGATATATGCTAGAGTAGGATATAACTCTTAACATATATCACGCTTTTATATTTTGTTGTTCTTGAGAATTGAATGTAGGTGAAAGCATGGTTGAAATATCAACAATTTTCCCATATGAATGTCTAAAGCAATGTATGATTCTTATCCCTTTGTGTTATACCGGTTTATCTCTTTAGAAAATTTGAAGTGCATTGATTTCTGGTGTCATACTGTTTGTTGTGGTCCACCCCAATCCATAGGAAGTTTTCTCTGTAGCACAAAAAATTGAGGGAACATCCATAAGAGTGTGCACAACTAGCTCATCCCTTGTTTGAAATATGTATATTTTCCTTGACCTGGCCCATGCTCTTGAAAAACATTGTACACCCATGTAACGCTTGTTCCCTGCCATGTACCATAGCATTATTATTCCTTTTTCAAGCTAATAATTGAAAAAAGTACTAATTTTTTTTTTAAATGAATATTACTGAATCTATTCATAATTCATCATGAATAAAATTGAAACATTGAGTCCTTGTTTCCCTTGAAAATGACACATATCCCTGCATCAGTTATAAGTGCACCATTTAGATTTGACTTAGGAAGTTGTACTAGTAATTTGAACATATCTCCACCGATAGGTTATCCTTCCTGACTTATATGGAGATTTTGTTAATTCATATGGAATTGGGGAATTTCACAATGGGTGGTTACTCAAGTATTATGTTTCCAAGTGTCACTATGTGTCGTTTTATTTGTTTAAGGGAAGTCAAACTGGTTTCGGTCATTCCTTAAATATTCCTGACCAATCATATCGACCGTCCTTGTGTCAGTATACAGTATTGGATCTCGTAACTCTACCAAATTATATCAACCTATTTATCTCAATTTCATGTTAGTTGATGTGGGATGCATCAATTCTCTCCTTTTGATAGATCCATTCCTATCGACACCAAATCATCATCTAGGAAGTGGATCTAGGAAACCCAATGAGTACCTTGGATCTTGCAGTCATTAGTAGCAATTTTCCTCACCAATGAAAATGGGTATACATTGATGAGCCTTGATTGTTTGATTCTACAATTATTTGACTTCAGAACATCCATTCACACTTGTCAGTTTGTACTCAATTACCTTGGATTCCATCATCATTATCGGTGGGCCTCCTCGCATCTATTAACGGTATACATTAATTATCAGTAATCAGATGGTATTTTATTATGCTCGACATCATTTCATTTATTAACTTGATATAAACTCATACTATCATTGGTTTGTTTGAATACCTTGGGAAATATAGTTGTAGCACTCATCGATGCATTGCCCAAGTTGCGCAATATTAAACTTCCATGTCAAAGTACCATGAACACCTGGATATTTTGCACTCATCAACGTCCATGTATACATTTTTATAATATTTTATTTTTGCATGGATCCATTGTGTATTGTTCATGGCCATGCTTGTTTACTATTAAGAATGGGTATACCCTCCTCAAGAAGATATTGTATATTTGGTTTATTTCCTTGTTTGACTTGCAGGTTCTTTTTAAACTCATGAGCTCAAGATCCTACTCCTTTACCATCCTTCCCTCGTCACTAAAGAGTATCAGTATGAAGAGTATTAGAATGAAATCAATGTATTTTATCCCTCATCATAGCTTCGGGCCTCACACATTAGGGGGCATATGTTAACAATAAATTAACACCCTTGAGAGTGTTGGTCTGAAAACATATTTCTATTTCACCCGCAATATGAAGATCAAATTTTTGGTACAATTGAGAGCTTCAATCTCTCATTTAACCAAGGCTTCCACAAAGGAAGAAATTTTTTAATACAAGGTGGATCTAAATAGGCCAATTCCATGACCACTTAAGGGACAAAACCCAGTTCCTATAACTCATATAGTGGAAAAAATACCTAACATGGGTATTAATTATCCTGGAAATATTGAAAATCAAGTTTGATGCCTAAAAAATTAGGTGAAGTGGGTTTTTTGAAGAAAATAATAAAAAAATATTCAAAAATATTAATCCCACGTTCATGGTTAATTTATTGGGTGTACAAACCCCAATGTTATATAAGGAATGCATATGGTGTGAATTAGAGGAGACAAATTGGAGAGTAAAGGCATACTGGAGGAATTGAGGGCTAGAAATAGATTTTCTACTACAAAGGTTTTTGGGAATCAAAGGCATGGACGGTATAGGACTAGGTATAATCTATGGAGAAGGAATGCATCTTCAAGGGTTATAAGTATTTCTTCACGTTCATATATTATGAATTAATTCAATTTTCTTCCCAATTATTGTTCAATGTTTTCCCTTCAAGCTTTATGTTGATGTAGAATTGGTAGGCAATTACATCTAACATATATTTGTTAAAGACAGTTTGGTAGGATAGTAGGAAGTATTTTGTGGTGATATATGTAGGTGTGAAGGAAATTTAAGGAGCTACAAGGACATCCATCAAGGAACTAAATCAAACTTCAAGGCTACAAGAGGTACTCTCCCCTCTTCCTCCCCTTCTCAAACTCCGTGAAAGAAGTTTTAATATCTTATGATTATTGTGATAATTGATTTGTTTTCTATAGATTGGGCTTCACCCACCCCATAGAAATACGAGAGTAGGATATGTTAAATTATTGAACCATTTATCTATATGAAAATGAGAGAAAATGGAAGGAGAATTGTGCAGTGGAATATCAGGAACAATGTGCACTGAACAAGACAAATTTGAGACAAATATGATAATAATTGATCAATAAATTACAAAATTAATCTTCATTATTTCTAGAAGTATACAACAATGTTACAATAAGGAGAATTCAAATCATGCAGATAAGATTCGAATATACCAAATCAATCATGACTGACTGGATAACTAGGAGTGTCTAAATCACTGCATGGGAGCCACTAGTCTAACTATAGATAAGTAAATTAATCTGACAATTAGTTAAACTAGTTAAACCCATTAAAATGAGAAGGTAGGTGGGAAAAGAAGACACTTCATCATGCATCCATGCAAAACTAGTGCTAGACTAAATGAAGGTGATCTAAATAAATGTAACTAAAGGTTGACTCAGCATAACTAGCTACCTACCACAACCAACTGATGGACACTACTAGTGGCACTCAGAGTGGATCCTAAAATGTAGGGAATGGTCTCATATGCACTTAAAATGATGCATGAAGATGTAGTAAGTGAAATTTAACATCTATATGTGTTCCCCATACTCCAGTACAGTAAATATGTCTCCCTATGCTAGAAAAAAATATCAATAGGCTATAAATGGACAAGGGAGGATTATAATAATCCTAACACCCCCCCTTAATCCTTACTTGGACAACTTCGGGCCCTAGAAACTAGGGCAAAAGTCACCCATACAATCTAATGAAAAATAAAACTGCTTAATAAACTAAAAAAAATGGGGGAACCATCATGGGAAACCCCACCCTAAAAATAAGCAGGAACAAGAAATACAAGCTATTCTTAGGAGAAAAATCTTCCTCTTTGGGAAATAACTTGCAAAACCTTTTTTTCAATTTGCAACATTATGCAACATCATGGTTCTTCTATGCAACATCATCCTAAAGCTACACATGTGAGCCTCTCAATATTCTTATGATATGATGGAGGTGGTATGTATTTCTTATTTCTAGAGGAGGAAAGGAATGATCAATCGTGTTCTTCTATGGGAAAAATGGTTGATCATTTTCTATCATCAACTAACACTTTCCTGGAAATTTGTTGCACCACTCTGTATATAGAGAATATTTGTGAGAGAGTTCAATATTCTCATTATGATACTGGGACCTTATTCTCCTTATGTCTTATGGATTCCCAGCTCCATCCCCAGCTTCTTCAATGAGCTTTTGGGCCCATTTAGGCTTAGGACACTAATTTGGAATGGGAGTTGGCTCTGGACCTAGATCATCTTGAGGTACAATATCAATATCAATATCCTACTAATCTTGTTCCTCATTATATGAAACTGAAACATTAGACAACGTATCATTATCTATAAATGGAGATGAAAGAGAGTTTATACCTCCCCTTTCGAATGGTTGTTGAGATTGCGCTGGAGTTGAGTATGGAATAATGATGCAGGAGCATCCATATCAAAATTTGTTGATTGATGATTCAACATTCCATGCCATCACTTCTAGAAGGATAAGCGTCATTGTTAGATGGATAGGATTAGTTTTAATTTGTAATAAGTGGCAGATTTTCATTATTCTCCTTGACCTTTGCGAGGAATTCTTCAAGGATAGATCTTTGTTGATAGGATTTATTTTATTAGGTGTCTAGATCCAATCTATTTGGATCTAACAGGTTTGTTGAGTGTTATAAGAAGAATTGAATGCAACAGATTGGATATTATAGCAGAGAGAGTGAGGAGTGAAGAACATAGAGTCGGTGTGTAATTGTACTTCTGGTCAAATTGAATGAAGAATAGATTATACTCTACAAGTTATTGAGTGTGTATACCTTCATTTCAATCTCTAGAAGTATTCATTTGAATTCTCTATGTGTATGTGTATAAGCATGCTTGATAGATAAACTCCAATTTTGTAGATCAGAGACGATAAGCTTCGAGTTGCAGAGGGAATTGATCCTTTCAGTGATCAATTTAGTGAATATTACAGAAGTTTTAAAGGACGTGTATCTTTAATAGATCCATGGCTGAGATCAACATATCTACAGCTGATATTAATTCCAGTGAATGAAATAACGCCTGAGATAAGTGTCGAGAACCAAAATTGATCGTGGATAAATCCTTTTTTATCAACGATGGAGATTGATATGGGAGAATATCAACAACGGAAAAATATTGCACTGGGTGAAAGCGACGGGAGGTTAACACAATTTTTGTATGCCGGATTTTTATAAAATTTGATTTGTCAAATTTGAAGTCCACCTTTGATTTGGTGGGGACACATATCCGATGGTCCAAAAGGATTTCACTGGTTTAACAATCCATTCTGTTAACATTTTGAATGGATGCAGAATTTTGTTATTAAATGGAATTTGTTAATTTTTTGAGATCCGACGGACAATGTGGACGACATATCAGCTATGTTTAGTTGTTGATTGGATCAAGAAAATTGTGTTGACTATGTTATAATTTCATCATTAAGCTAGCATTATATTAGGATCTTTACTGAGAGAATAACAAGCACAGCAATCAAACACAAGAGACAATGAACACAGTGTTTATCCTCAGGGAAACCATAAATGGTGAAAACCCCACAACTTCCATTGAGATAGAATCAGCACTAAAATAGAAAAGCCCCAAAACAGTAAGTGATCTCCCGACAGTAGTAAACTTCTTCTTGTCTAGCCCCAGTGTCTTCTCCTTCCTCAACTATGCGCTACACTTGAGTGTGTATGAGTTGTGTGATAAATAGAGACTCCAATTCTCTATTTATACTAATCCTAACATGACTAAAACCCTACCAGGGCCGACCTCTACTAGGAGAGTCTAATAACCCTAGTGCCCCGGAACTGCAGGGACTTTAACCCTTAGACAATAGGAGGGTTACCCACAATGACTTGACATGACTTGTTTACATGATAAACCTTCCCGATATTAACATCAATGCATGACATAACTCAAGTACATCTCAGAATAAACATCGGGTTACAATATATAAGAAATACAAGTGAAATACATTCCCAAGTTACATATACATCAACACTCCCTCTTAACTAGGAAGGTATTCTTTTGACACAATTTTCAGCACAAGTCTTCTTCTCTGTATCTTCTGGATCATCATCGAGCCCTCATCATCTTCAGGTCTTCTTCATCTTCATCTTCAATTCATGTTCATCTTCAAGTCATCTTCATCATCGGATATGGATCATCACTCGATCTGGATCATCATGGGACATCATCACTGGATCTGGATCATCACTCGATGTGGATCATCACTGGATCTAGATCATCATAAGATCTAGATCATTTCTGCTGGATCATCATCATTGGATCTGGATCATCATTACTTGATATGGATCATCACTGGGCATCATCACAGGTGTTATCTCTTGATTCTTCTCGTCATAGGAGCCTCTACAGAGCCAGCCATTTTTCATATTGGATGTATCATCTCAGAGCTAGTCCATTTTCATACTAGATGAGTCATCATAGAGCTGGTCCTTTTTCATACCAGATGAGGCATCACAGAGCTGGTCCTTTTTCATACCAGATGTGGCAGCTACTCAGAGCTAGTCCTTTTTCATACCAGATGTGGCAGCTACTCAGAGCTAGTCCTTTTTCATACTAGATGAGCCTTCTCAGAGCTAGTCCTTTTTCATACTAGATTAGGCATCACAAAGCTAGTCCTTTTTCATACCATATGTGGCAACTACTCAGAGCTAGTCCTTTTTCATACTAGATCAGCCTTCTCAGAGCTAGTCCTTTTTCATACTAGATGAGGCATCACAGAGCTGGTCCTTTTTCATACCAGATGAGGCATCACAGAGATATTCCTTTTTCATACCAGATGTGGAAGCTACTCAGAGCTAGTCCTTTTTCATACTAGATGAGCCTTCTCAGAGCTAGTCCTTTCTCATACTAGATGAAGCATCACAGAGCTGGTCCTTTTTCATACCAGATGAGGCATCACAGAGCTAGTGCTTTTTCATACCAGATGTGGCAGCTATTCAGAGCTAGTCCTTTTTCATACTAGATGAGCCTCCACAGAGCCATCCCTTTTTCATGTTGGATGTGTCATCTACACAGAGCTAGCCCTTTTTCATACTAGATGTGTCTTCACAGAGCCAGCCATTTTTCATGTCGGATGTGCCATCTACACAGAGCTAGTCCTTTTTCATACTAGATGTGTCTTCACAGATCCATCCCTTTTTCATGTTGGATGTGGCATTCACATATACCTGACAATGGAAGGAACCAATTCTCTCACCATGTCACAGCTCTTACATTCGAGCATGGAAGGAATCAATCCTCTCACCATGTCAGAATGGCACAGCACTTACATCTGATCATGGAAGGAACCAATCCTCTCACCATGTCAGAAGGGCTCAGCACAGACACATCACTTCCTCTTGGGAGGAAGCTCGATCTGGAGAACACCAAGCTTCTCCCTAAAGTACTCAAACTTCACCCTAGACAATGGCTTAGTCAACACATTAGCTATATGTTCATCCATTGCAACATACTAGAGCTTCACTGCTCCTCTTTGTACCATATCCCTGATATAGTGATACTTGATCTCGATATGCTTCGACTTGTCATGGAATAATGGATTCTCTCGCAACTTCACACAACTTTGGTTGTCACAGTATATACAAGTAGCATCTAACTGGAGATCAAATAATTTAGATAGCAACTTCCTCAGCCATACTGTCTCACAACTAGCTAAACAGACTGTAACATACTCTACTTTAGCTGTACTCAGTGCCACATAGGATTGCTTCCTGCTAAACCATGAGATCACACCTGATCCCATACTGAAGCAACACTCTGAAGTGCTCTTCCCATTGATGGCACTTCCTTTCCAATCTGAATCAACATAACCCTCTAGGTTAATGCTTTGATTAGCCTTATACTTGAGCCCATAATCAACCGTACCCTTTAGGTACCTCAGAATATGCTTTGCAGCAATCAAGTGAACATGTCTTGGATCTGTCAAGTATTGGCTCAAGGTGTTCACAGCAAAGCAAATATCTATTCTCATGTTCATTAGGTACATCAAGGACCCAATCATCTGATGATACATCATGGCATCAACTATCTCTGATGAAGCATCACTCAATAGCTTCAGGTTTGATTCCATAGGTGTGGTTAACGCCTTGCAGTCCATCATCCCAAATATCTTCAGGATCTCTACTGCATACTTTCCTTGTCCAAGAAAGATTCCATCTATAGTCTGCCACACCTCCATACCTAGGAAATAATGCATCATTCCCAAGTCCTTCATCTTGAACTTAGAAATAAGCTTTATCTTCGTATCAGTAATCAATCCATCCATACCAGTCACAAATAGATCATCTACATTCAGTAGAAGTATCACCGAATTGACATCTTCCACCTTGTAGTAAAGGTTGGAATCTGCTTTACTCTTAGTAAAGAACAAATTGGATAGAAAGTTGTCAATTCTATCGTACCATGTCCTAGGTGCCTATTTCAAACCATATAGGGCTTTCTTCAGACTACACACATGAGACTCCATGTCATGTGTCTCAAAACCAAGTGGCTACACCACATACACATCCTCTTCTACTACACCATTCAAGAAAGTAGTCTTGACATCCATTTGGTGTATCTTCCATTTCATCACTGTAGACAGAGCAAGTACCGATCCGATGGAAGTGTATCTGGCTACAGGTGCAAATTTCTCTTCATCATCTATTCCTTCTTTCAGAGAGAAACCTCGAGCCACAAATCTTGCCTTATACTTTTCAATGCTACCATTTGCAACATGCTTGATCTTGTAGATCCATTTGGGAGTTACAACTGACTTCCCTTCTGGTCTTGGGACAACATCCCAAACATCATTCTTCATGATTGATTGATACTCTTCGATCATTGCATCCTTCCATTCTTTCTGTTCTGCCACTTATTCATATTTGGAAGGTTCTTTAGCAATGAAATCACATAGTAAAGCTACATAACTAGAACAGGATCTGGTCCTCTTTCTTTCTTTGAGATTCTCTTCTAGAACCCCATATCTTTCCGCACCTTGGATAATCTCTCATAACCAAGTAGGTTTCCTCTTGTGAGGATTCTTTTCCTGTGGTGGATCTATAGGTCTTTGTGGTTCTTAAAATTCTCGATCTTCTTCTTGAGTTTCTTCATTCGTGATTGTATCATGAATTATGGGAGCTTCTGGTTCTTTAGGTTCTTCAGTAGGTTTCTTTCTGGATTTGATGTAGTCTGAATCTTAGTCAAATGTTACATCCCTGCTGATGTCAATCTTTTGAACCCTGGGAAGTATATTTTGTAAGATTTCAAGCTTTCAGAGTATCCCACAAATATACCCTTCTTTCCTAAAGGATCTAATTTTTTTCTCTTCTCTTTTGGAATGTGTATGTACGCAGGACAGCCGAATATTCTGAGATGGCTGATTTCTGGTTTCCTGCCGGAGAAGACTTCTTCAGGAGTCTTGTTCTCAAGTACTCTATGTGGAGTATGGTTCTGTACATACACTTTTGTTCTGGATGCTCCCACCCAAAGATGCATAGGAAGATCTTTATCATGAAGCATAGCTCTTGTAGCTTCCATGATAGTTCTATTCATCCTCTCTGCAACCCCATTCTGTTGTGGATTGTAAGGAGTGGACAACTCCCTCTTAATCCCTGAGTCCTTACATAGTTCCTTGAACTCATTTGAAGTGAATTCTCCACCATTGTCTGATTGAAAAGTCTTGATCTTCTTTTCAATCTGGTTCTTGATCAAGGCTTTGAATTCCTTGAACTTGCTAAACATTTCATCTTTATTCTTCATGAAGTAAATCCATGTCTTCCTAGAAAAGTCATCAATAAAAGAAACATAGTACACATACCTTCTTAGTGAGCTTGATGACATTTTTCCGCATACATCGGAGTGGATGATTTCCAAGATTCCTTTTGCTTTTCTCTCACTGCTTGGAAATGTCTTCTTTGTGTTCTTTCCTTTTGCACATCTTCTACAGACCCCTTCATGTTTTCCTTGAATTTCTGGAAGACCTTCAACAACTTTGCTTGCAAGTGGTAGTGCTCTATAATGTACATGTGTAAGCCTTCTATGCCAAATTTCATTTGGTTCTACTATTTCATGAACCAAATCTTGATCTGGTTGGCCCTTCAACTTATACAGACCTCCTTCTTGTTCTCCAATCACGATTGCATCGTCAAAAGTCTTTCCCTTTGGCCACATAAGAACTTGGCCATCTACAAAATCAGCCTTCATTCCTTTTGCATCCAATGCAAATATGGAGAGGAGGTTCTTCTTTAGTCCTGGAACAAATAATACATTCTTCATCTTCAAATACTTTCTAGAGTCTAGTTTATAGAAGGATTCACCACTACCTTTTATTGGATACTGGTAGTCATCCCCAGGTTTCACCTTGTGAGGTGACTCATGTTTAGATAGCTTCACAAATGATTCTTTGAATCCCATCATGTGCTTGGAAGCACCACTGTCTATAATCCAATCATTGCTTCCATGTGAAATAGTTCCCATGAGAGCAGAGATCAGTACATATCCATCCTCACTTGAAGAGTCATCACTCTCTTGTCTGATTCTCTTTGTGGAAGGTTCATCATCCTTTGCAGCATGGGCATGATGTCTTCTTATGTTTCCCTTCTTCCTTAGATTTCTTTTGTTAGGGAATAATTTGGATATGTGACCTTTCTCATCACATGTGTAACATCTAATAGTATTCAGATCTTTTCTAGAGTGTCAGATCTTACCTTTGGAGTGATAATTGCTCCTCCTGTTTTTCTTGGAGTGAACTGTGAGAGCTTGATATTCACTACCCATATTCTCTTCTCAAGTTGATATCCGAGCTTCTTCTTGAGAGAATTCTTCCCATAGTATGCTGAACTTAACTAACTTCTTTCTGGCATAGATTCCTTGAATTAAAGAGTCCCATGATCTAGGGAGACCATTCAAGGTGGTCATCACAATCTCTGCATTTTCCACTTCTTCATCTACTGCTTCTAGCTGCTCCTTGATCTAAGAAACCCTTGTAAAGTAAGACTAGATAGTCTCATCATTCTTAATCTTCAAACTCTTCAATTAGTTTCTCAGAGTCATCTTCATGTTTATGTTCTTCCCTTCAAACAATTTGGTTAGGGCATCAAACATAGCTTTAGGTGTCTTGAGGGAGGACACCTATGGTATGAGATTATCCTTAATAGAATCAGCAATGTTCTCTTTCCATAACCAAATTATTCTTATGTAAGGCCTTAGCCTCATATCCCTTTGGAACTGGAACCTCCTCATTGATATAGGAGTCCAACTCATTCTCTTCCAGGACCAGGGAGATCCTATACTTCCAAGCTCGGAAGTTATCAGCTCCCTCAAGATTTTCATCAAGATTGGTATGATAAGACATCTTAAACTAAGAACCTCTAATGTAAATACAAAAGATTTAGAACTTACCAGGTCAAGATGTCAAATCTAGATTTGGAGCTGAAATCCTGTAGTGTTGGATCAATAGCAAATTAGGGTTTTGATTTTCTAGAGATCTGTCCACCCAAATGCCTTGAAATTTATCCCTAACTTCAATTTTGGGGAGGATATCAATCCAGGCCTGGGCTCACTAAAAAAATCCTCTTCCATGAAAAGCCCTAATTTTCGGCAGTAGTGTTGGGTCCAAAACTGAAAAACCTCAGAATTGGATTCTGCTTCGACAGAAATATGCGCCCTAAGGAGGAGAGTTATTCCACCTTACTTTTGCTGAAAATCCATGGAGGAATATCCACAAACTAGGAAGCCCTAGTTCTCGCAGCTGCATAGTGTCTTCTTCTCAGGTTAGCTCTGATACCATGTTAGAATGTCATCATTAAGCTAGCATTATATTAGGATATTTACTAAGAGAATAACAAGCACAGCAATCAAACACAAGAGACAATGAACACAGTGTTTATCCTCGAGGAAACCATAAATGGTGAAAACCCCGCAACTTCCGCAGAGATAGAATCAGCACCAAAATATAAAAGCCCCAAAACAGTAAGTGTCTTATCACACAACCCATACACACTCAAGTGTAGTGCATAGTAGTAACCTTCTTCTTTTCTAGCCCCGGTGTCTTCTCCTTCCTCAACTATGTGCTACACTTGAGTGTGTATGGGTTGTGTGATAAATAGAGGCTCCAGTTCTCTATTTATACTAATCCCGACATGACTAAAACCCTACTAGGGCTGACCTCTACTAGGAGAGTCTAATAACCCTAGTGCCCCAGAACTATGGGGACTTTAACCCTTAGACAATAGGAGGGTTACCCACAATGACTTGACATGACTTGTTTACATGATAGACCTTCCCGATAGGAACATCGGGGCATGACATAACTCAAGTACATCCCGGAATAAACATTAGGTTATAATATATAAGATATACAAGTGAAATACATTCTGAAGTTACATATACATCAACAGACTATACCTGTTACTCTTACCTAGCATCAGTTTTGGTATAAGAACTTGGCTAAAGATGTTGCCAAGACAAGGACGAGCGCATGGGGTTCTTATAGGACATGGTCAAGGAAGACAACCTACAGGGACAGATATGCAGAGAGACATGAGAATAATGGAATAAATACTAGAATCTATGGGAAGAAAGAACCACTTGGATAATTCAGATAACAGTGATGAAGAAGAAGAATCCCTTGATGAAGAATAAGAATATCCTGAATAAGTCATAGTTTTGAAGATGTTGATGAAGGTCGGTAGCAGACCAAGAGTGGAAGTGCCTATGTATGAAGCTAGCTTAAATGTTGAATAACTCATGGATTGGATTAATGCTCTAAATAAATATTTTGATTTTGAATAAATTGAAGACAAGAATAAAGTAAGATATGCAACTACCAGAATAAAGGGACATGCAGCTATCTGGTGGGATGAGCTCCAGATCCATCGAGAAAGAAGAGGTAATTCAAAAATAAACTCTTGGGATAATATGCTACATAAGATTAAGAATCATTTTATGCCTAACGACTATCAATTGAATCTTATTAGACAATTACAGAACCTTAGACAAAAGGCCATGACTGTAAAAGAATACATGGAAGATTTTTTTAGACTGAGTATTAGAGATGGACACACACAAGGAGGTCTAGAAAGAGTTTCTAAGTATATCAATGGACTAAGATATGATATACAGGATGAAATTGGTTTTTTAAATCTGAAACCTACAGAATATGCATATCAAGTAGCTTCAAAGGTAGAAGAGAAACTATTAAGAAAACATAACCAGAAAAACATAGGAAAGAATATAGTAAGAGGAAGAGGATCTCCTAATGATGGAGGTAGGACTTCAAGATATGGAGCTGAGGGTTCTAGAAGTTAGTCGTCCCATAGAGGAGGATACATAGGAGGCAGAGGAAGAGGCAGACACAGAGAGTTAAATTGTTATACTTGTGGAGATGTTGCACATATGTCTTGGAATTGTCCCATAAATCGGTCTTCAAATCAGAAAAATTTGAATGTTGCAGAGGCTCAAGAACAGTCAAAAGAAGAAACAAAGATGAATAACCCTCTAGAGGAAGGAGAATATCTTATGTTGAAGAGAGTTTTAATAAAATCAAAGAAGCAAGTAAATGAACCAACTCAAAGGAAAATTTTGTTCAGAACAAGGTGTAATTCACAAGTTAAGTATTGTAAAATGGTTATTGACAATGGTAGTACAACTAATTTGGTTTCCACTAAGATGGTAGAGAAGCTAGTATTGAAGAGGATGAAGCACCCCACTCCCTACAAAGTGTCCTGGTTGCATAAAGGACATCAACTGTTGCTGAATGAGTAGTGTAATGTGGAATTCTATATTGGTACTTACAAAGATGAAGTATTATGTGACATAATTCCTATGGATGTGTGTCATTTACTCTTAGGGAGGCCATGACAGTATGACAAGAAAGTTGTTCATGATGGGAGTAAAAGTACTTATTCTATGGAGAAATATGGGAAGAGACATACTTTGTCACCCTTGGAAGATGAAGTAGTTCAAGAAGGTTTGCAATCAAATATTTTTTGATGTCTGAAAAAGAACTATTGCAAGAAGTTTAGAAAGAGGAGGATTTACATTTTTCCCTTATTGGTAAGCCAAAGGTAATTTTAGCTTCTACGAATTTAGAAAATTTGTCTATTGAAGTTAAAAATTTGCTTGATGAGTGTGCTGACATTATTGAATATGAGTTTCCAAGTGATTTACCCCCTGTAAGAAGTATTAGTCATCACATTTATTTAATACTTGGTGCAAGTTTACCTAATAAACAAGCATACATATTAACTCCTCAAGAAAACGAAGAAATAAAATAGCAGGTACAGGAGCTGTTGGAGAAAGGATTGGTAAAAGAAAGCTTAAGCCCTTATGCAGTACCCACTGTACGTAGTCCAAAGAAATATGGTGGGTGGAGGATGTGCACTAACTCCAAGGAAATCAACAAGATCACTATCAATTATAGATTCCCTTTACCCAGAATTGATGATCTGATGGATTGTTTAAGTGGTTCAAGATATTTTTCCAAAATAAATTTGAAAAGTGGATATCATCATATTAGGATAAGGGAAGGGGATGAATGGAAAAAAACATTTAAAACTAATGATGGTTTGTATGAATGGTTAGTTATTCCATTTGGGCTTACTAATGTACCTAGTACCTTCATGAGGTTGATGAATGAGGTTTAAAAAAAATTACTGGAAAGTTCGTGATAGTGTATCTAGATAACATTCTTATTTTAGTTAGAATAGAGAGGGACATTTAAGACACCTTAAGTTTGTGTTGAAGACCTTATAGAAAGAGAAGCTATTAATAAATCTGACGAAATGTAGTTTCCTAAAGAAAGAGTTTGTTTACTTGGGATATGTAGTTTCACAAGAAGGACTAAAGATGGATCCTGACAAGGTACAAGCAATTTTAAATTGGCTAGTTCCAAGAATGCTTATGAGGTAAGGAGTTTCCATGGACTTGCTAGTTTCTATAGGAATTTCATTAAGAATTTTAGTCAAATTTGTGCACCTTTGATAGATAATTTCAGAAGAAGTAAACAACATTTCAAATGGATAGAAGCAACTGATAGGAATTTTAAGTTGCCAAAGAAAAAGATAACTGAAAAACCTATTTTGGCTTTGCCCATTTTTGATAAAGTGTTTCAAGTTGAAACAAATGTGAGTGGAATAGTAGTGGGAACATTTTTGAGTCAAGAGAAAAGGCCAGTGGCATAATTTAGTGAAAATTTGAATGAAGCAAAACATAAATACTCTTCATATGATAAATAATTATATGTTGTTGTGTAGGAACTTAAGAAGTTGAGACATTAATTGATGCCTAAGGAATTTGTGTTGTATTTTGACAATCATGCTTTGAATTTCATAAATAGTCAGCCTAAATTAAACCAGAGACATGTTAAATGGGTAGAATTTTTATAGATTTTTACCTTTGTTATCAAACATACAAGTGGTAAGTCTAATAAAGTTGTTAATGCTTTGAGTGGGATAAATCTGGTATTACAAGAATTTAAGGTCAGTACTTTAGGATTTGAAAACTTAATTGATATGTATAAATAAGATTTAGATTTCAAAGATACATATGCAGCCTGTGAAAATCCAGTTATCCATAACAGAAGCCAGTGGTTAGATTATATGTTGCAGAAAGGTTTTCTATTCAAGGATAGTAAATTGTGTATTCCAAGATGTTCGATGAGAGAGAATTTAATTTAGGAAAAGAATAGTGGAGGTATATCGGGAAATTTTGGATAAGAATTTTGCTCTGGTGAGTAATTTTTATTTTTTTCCAAGGATGCAACATGATGTGAATAAATTTGTTGAAAGATGCAGAATCTGTCAACATGCAAAAGGGAGAAGTCGGCACACAGGATTGTATTGAACCTTTCTTATTTTATCTAGGCCTTGGGATTCCATGAGCATGGATTTTGTTTTCTGTTTACCTAGAAATCAGAGAGGTCATGATTCAATTTATGTTGTGGTAGACATATTTTTCAAAATGGCTCATTTTATTGCATGTAAGAAGACTGATGATGCAAGAAATAATTCTAACCTATTCTTTTTTTAAAATGTAAAGTTGCATGGGTTTCCTTTTATTATTATGTCTCACAGAGATACAAAGTTTGTTGGTCATTTCTGGAGAACTCTATGGAAGAAATTGCAGACTAATATCAATTTTAGTTCTACTTATCATCCTCAAACTGATGGTCAGACTGAAGTGATAAATAGGAGCTTAGGGAACATACAGAGAAGTCTTGTGTATGAACATCCAAAATAGTGGGACTTGGATCTTGCTCAGGCTGCGTTCGCATACAATGATTCACCCAACAGAATTACAGGAATGAGTCCTTTTCAAATTTTCTATGGGATGCATCTAAGAGGTGTATATGAACTTAGAGATTTGTGAAAATGGGAAAGAGGAAGTCCACAGGATGAAGACTTTGCAATTATCATGCATGAGCTGCAAGAGAATATCAATAAGAGATTACAGGAAAGTACTGAAAATATATAAACAGAGAGCAGACTTGAAGAGAAGAGAAGTAAACTTTCAGGTCAGAGATTTATTGATGGCCTATGTTACAAAGGAAAGGTTCCCTAAAGGAACTTATAATAAATTGAAGCTTAAAAATACTGTACCTTGTAAAGTTTAAGGAATTTTTTTGCAAATGCTTATGAGATTGAGCTTCCTTCTAAACTTCAGATTTCACCAATTTTTAATGTTTCAAATTTGTATCCCTTTAGAGATGCGGGTATTCATACATGTGGTATAACTTTAGATGGATATGGTTCAACTATCGATTGGAAAGGACAAATTCCACATAAAGAACAGCCTCATATTGAAGCCACCCTTGACAAAATAATTTTAAGGAAGACTGGGAACAAAACCTTCTTTCAGTACTTAGTAAAATGGAAGAGTCATCCTATTGAAGTTCTAGCTTGGATGACAGAATAAGAAATTTCCAAATACAAAGTGCAACCTAAAGACTTACTGAAGAATTATTTTCTTCCCTAGAAGTATGATGCGGGAGCATCCAACTCATAATTCATTGACTAATGAGTCAACATTCCATGTGATCACTTCTAGAAGGACAGGGTTTGTTGTTAAATGGATAGTATTAGTTTTAATTTGTAATAAGTGGCATTTTCATTATTCTCCTTGAACCCTGTGAGGAATTCTTAGTGGATAGACCTTTGTTGATAGGATTTATTTTATTAGGTATCTAAATCCAAGCTATTTGGATCTGATAGGGTTGCTGACTATTATAAGAAGAATTGAATGTAACAGATAGGATATGATAGAAAAGAGACTGAGGAGTGAAGAACGTAGATTTAGTGTGTAATTGTACTTCTGGTCAAATTGAATGAATAACAGAGTTTACTCTGCAAGTTATTGAGTGTGTATACCTTCGTTACAATCTCCAAAAGTATTGATTTTAATTCTTTGTGTGTATGTGTATCAGCTTGCTTCATAGATAAACTTCAATTTTGTAGATTGGAGATCATAAGATTCGAGTTGCAGAGGGAATTGATCCTTTCAGTGATCAATTCAACGAAGATTACATAAGGTTTAAAGGACATGTATATTCAATATATCCACTACTGAGATCGATAGATATACAACTCATATTAATTCCACTGAATGAAATAACACCTGAGATAAGCACTAAGAACCAGAAGTTATCATGGATAAATCCTTTTTTATCAACAACGGAGATCTATACTAGACTAGATTAACGAAAAAATATACCACTTGGTGAAAGAGATGAGAGGTTAACACAATTTTTGTATGCGAAATTTTTATAAAATTTGATTTATTGAATTTGAAGGCCACCGTTGATTTGGTGGGGACACAGACCCGATAGTACAGAAGGATTATGTTGATTTAACAAGCGAGTCCATTAACATTTTGAATGGATGTGGAATTTCATTATTAAATAGAATATGTTAAGTTTTTGAGATCCAGCGAACAACGTGGATGACAGATCATCTCTGTTTATTTATTGATTGGATAGAGAAAATTGTGTTGATTAGACCTGTTACTCTTACCTAGCATCACAGAAAGCGGCAGATATCATATTCCTTGGAGGCATGGTTTGCAACACCCTTTGCTATAATATTTCCAGTTGAGATATATTATATCTCCACTAACTTAGGACAAAATACAACTTGCTTTGTCGATCCAGTATAAGTCATCTGCTAAATAGATAACAAATTTGTTGCAAGAGAGGAAACATAGAGAAAATTATTGAACTCACCATGTTGGATTTGAATAGAACCTATACCTACTGCTGGGATCTAAGAATCATCACCATATGAATGCTAGGTGCTCCTGAAATATTGAGAGTGGTGAAGGATTTATAGGAGGAAACCATTTGATTGGATGCTCCAGAATCTATAAAATAATCCTTCGACTAAGTGAGGATTTCCTTCAATGCATGGAACCTCTCATGATCTTATATCATTTGTCCAGCATCAAACTTATTTACCCTTTGTGGAAGAGCCATATTGTTCTGTTCAAGGAGTGTTGACAGCTGGTCGATGGTCTTCTTCATGCACTGGCTTTCTAGATGAAAGCCTCTCATACAATAGGGACATCTAGTCATTTCAAATTCCTTATTTTTCTTGGAACCCGAGGATCCTTCAGAATATATATGATTCTATTTTGGCTTTGAATCAGTGGCTTTAGGATCCTTCTCCTTGTGCTTCCCTCTGTCTTACACATTGTTTGATTCACATTGTTTGATTCTAACATCAAGAGAGCTTGATTCTTGGAGGATTGAATCACTCTCATTTAAACCAATTTGTCCTTCTATTGTATTAAGGACTCGACAAAAGCATATAGAGAAGTCATCTTCCAAATAGGGATGGAATCTCTTCCGAAATGAAAAGTAGAGACAAATATGGAGTACTCAGAACTAATTTGTCTAAGAACAGACAGCACAAGCTTCTCATCTTTCCTCTCCAATCCACATTGTTTGAACTACACTACTAGAGACTTATACTTTGTGAAGAAATTTTGAATGGATTTGAAATTTCTAGGCTATAGGGCTATGAGCTCATTCTGCAATATGTTCCCTCGAAGCTCATCTTTCTTTCCAAACAAGAATTCAAGATTTTCTAAAGCTTCTTTTGGATTCCTAAGTCCCTCAATATGGAATAGAAGATCCCAGGAGATATGAGTAGACATGAAGCCTAAAGCAACATCAAGTCAATTCAAAAACTTATTCTTTTCAACTTGATGCTGGGGATCAGTTTCTCTTCCCATAGTCATCCTATACAGGCCAATCTTGGCCAAGAATACTTGCATATCTTCCCTCCAATATGAATAGTTTAAAGGTGTAAGGATATGGGGTACGAGAACTGAGGAATCCATCTCTCTATATCTTGAAACATACATTTTTTCAAGTATATATGTAGGTACCTGCAAATGTCACTAAAAAATCAAAATCAATTCGCAATCATATCAATTTCAAGCCTTTCCACCTCGACATGTACACTTTCTTAGATTCTAAACACCTAGATAGACTTCTCTCAACATAATTTAGAGGGATCAAGGATATCATTCTAGGATTTATGTGGAAATTCAGCTACTTCTAGTGTACAATGGAGGTCGGACAAGACTTGTTGCTATCCTAAACAAGGATATGATACCATGTTAAATTATTCAACCGTTGATACAGGAAAATGAGATCAATTGAGAGGTGAGTTGTGAAGTGGAATATCAAGAACAATGTACACTAGACAAGACAAATTTGAGACAAATATGATAATAATTGATCAGTAAATTAAAACATTAATCTTCATTATTTACAGTAGTATACAAAAATGTTACAATAAGGAGAATTTGAATCATGTGGATAAGATTTGAATCTACCAACTCAATCCTGAATGAATGGCTAACTAGGAGTGTCTAAATCACTGCATGGGATCCACTAGTCTAACTCTAGATAACTAATTCATTCTAACAATCAGTTAAACTAGTTAAACTAACAAGGTATTGTTGATGTATTTGTAACTTCAGAATGTATTCACTTGTCTATCTTATATTGTACCCTAATTTTCCTATCGGGAGAATCATTTGTATTTCATTGTAACCCAATGTTCCTATCGGGAGAGTCATTAATATAATAAAGTAATATAAAGTCATTGAGGTTAACCCTCCACTGTATGTCAGGGAAATAACCCCCACAATTGAGTTGAAGTTAACCCTCCTTGTTGATCGGGGGGCAAAGTCCCCATAGTAGTGGGGCACTAGGATTATTAGACTCTCCTAGAGATGTTGTCCCTAGTAAGTAATTGTTAATTCGAAAAATAGTATAAATAGAGAGTGATCCTCTCTATTTTACACACACACTCACCCAACAATAGCACATAGCTGAGAGAAGAGGAGCTCGCACAAGTGTGAGAGAGAACAATTGTTGGAGATCATATTTTTTGTCTTTGGGTTTTACAACTGCCATAGGTGCTCATTCTATCTCTGAGGAAATTGTGGGGTTTTCTCTTTTATGGTTTCCCCAAGGAAAATCTTTGTGTCTCTTGTCTCTTGTGATTATTGTTGTGCATGTTATTCTCTCAGATAAGATCTTAGATCATATTGCTTAAATCATAAAAATATAACATGGTATTAGAGCTAACCTAAGAACAAGACATTGTGTAGCTGCAGAAGATAGGGCTTCTTAATTTTTGGGTCTCTCTCCACAATCCATCAGCAAGAATCTAGGCTAACTCTCCATTGAAGGGTGCATATTTCTTTCGAAGCAGAATTTGATTCTGGGCATTTTTAGTTTTTGCTGCGGGAAATTAGGGATTTTCACAGAAGTGGAATTTTTGAGTAAGCCCAGCATAGGATTTATATCCTCATAAAATTCAAATTTTAGAGACCCATTTTGAATTTTTTGGTTGAATAAAACTTTGGGAAAGTCAAACCTTAGTTTGACCTAAGGCTTGAAAAACCCTAAAATACTAAAATGAGTAGTTTTGGTACATTTACTATATCTCGATATGGAAGAAGTATCAGTGGCCAAAATTTTCACGGGCCAAATATAAAATCCTTATGTACCCTTTATAAATATTTCAGCCTCATATTTGCTATA
This sequence comes from Pseudotsuga menziesii, assembly GCA_001517045.1. Lineage (NCBI taxonomy): Eukaryota > Viridiplantae > Streptophyta > Pinopsida > Pinales > Pinaceae > Pseudotsuga > Pseudotsuga menziesii. Next base: position 283,792 of record LPNX010149263.1, read on the forward strand.
TTCTAGGAGATATGATTCCTGCAAATCAGGGTTCCATCCTCTTCCAAGAATCATCCCTAAACAGGACACCTAGGGAGAATTGCTATATCTCAGGCTACGAAGTTCCAAATAAAATTTTACAGGATGTTCTAGATAGGGAACGTAATTTAATTTATCTGTTAAAAGTTTTTTATGCTGATGATGAAACAGGGACACGTGGCATTCAGTACAAGTTCGCTATGCGAAACAGTCCTGAAATAGGTCACCTTTGGAAACCTCTCATAAGTCTTAATTGGTGAAATCAATTCTACTCAAACCTTTGGTGTTGGAAATAATACAGATGGGGCTACCTCAGTACAAAATTTTAGATGCATAGGATCAATACTTTTAGAGAGAATGCAAAAGCAATATCAAGAATTTCTATAGAGGAAATTGGAAAACTAGGGCTTCCTGTTCCGGGAGATTCCCTCCACTATTTTCAGAAAAGGAGTACATTGGATAGCTTGCCTTAAATATGCCCATATTTCTAATCAATAATATTTGAAAGATTCCAATTTTTGAAAAGTATGGTTTCTCTGACAAACCCTAGATCGTCTAGCACCGGAACCCGAACGGACACCTCAAATCGGTAAGATCTAATATTTTTCTATTTACAGTTGAGGTTCTCATTTCAATATGAATACACTAGCTTGATGACAAGCTTGGTGAAACTGACAACTTCCAAGCATGGAAGTATAGGATTTCACTGGTTCTTGAAGAAAATGAATTGGACACCTACATAATTGGAGAGGTTCTAGTTCCATAGGGAGATGAGGATAAAAGAATTACACAAGAAGAACTTGGTCAAGGCCAAGAATATCATTGTGGATTCAATCAAGGATCACCTTATACCCCAATTTTCTTCCCTAAAGACACCTAAAGATATGTTTCATTCCTTGACCAAGCTATTTGAAGGGAAGAACATAAATCAGAAAATGAATTTGAGAAACTAGTTGAAGAATGTGAAGATCCAGAATCTAGAGACCATACAGTCATACTTTACAAGGGTCTCTCAAATCAAAGAACAACTTGAAGCAATAGAAGAAGTGGAGAATTTAGAAGGTGTGATAACCACCTTGAATGGCTTCCTAATATCAAGGGATTCATTCATTTCAGGAATGTGTGCTAGAAGGAACTGGTTACTTTCAGCAGACTCTAGGAAGAGCACACACAAGATGAAGCTCAACCCATAATAAGAGAAGAGAATATGGGAGCAATTGAAGATCAAGCCCTCATGATTCAAAGAAGATCCCTCAAGCAATGAGGAATATGAAGAACTCAATTATTGAAGAACCTCTTATCTATTGATCATTTGGATAAGAAATGACGTTGTTATTAATAAAAAAGATGATGAAGCTGAAACAAGGAATCTACCCATGAAAAAAATAAAGATAAGTAGTCAATTGTCATTTCATGATATTGTTTTGTTATGCATTTGTTTATATTCAGATGATGTATTATATATGATAGAATGTTTGCATTGATGACAGTATACTACTAATATGCATGTTATGGGTAAGTATCTCATGGTTCTATACAACTCTCCATTGCTACTTATCTAGAATGAAACCTCTTTGCTGACATATTGGATTAGTGCACAATCTCAATGATGTCATGGTAGAGATGGAAGGCATCTAGAAAGTTTCCATGATATAGATGAATATTGTATTGGATAAAATAGTTTCATCATTATATCTTTATGCATAAGAATTTTTCATTATGAATATGCCTCATGAAATGTTTTTAACCATACAACTAATGCATTTGACCTGTGGGAAAGATCGCATACAATGGCCTACAAGAAAAGAAGGATGAGACTTGTTCCAAAGAACAAGTGATGGCAGTTCAAGAAACAATCCAAGATTAAGAATAATACGACGATAATTTCAAAGAAAGAAAGAGGTCTCAAACACAGTGTAGTTATGAGACACTGTTAAGCGACATCATTGATGCAAAACCGTCCAGCTATGAAGAAGTAGCCAAGAAGAAAGGGAAGGAGAGTACCGATTCAAGAAGAATGATGTAGTGTAGAGACTTGAAGGGAACTCTGTAATGTCTTCCACATGTATCTATAAGATGCAGCATACAGTAGATGAAAACATCGTGGGATACAAGGAAAATTTTGAAGCATGAGGATTCTCATGGAAAGAAGGCATATACTATGAAGAGACATTTTCAGCCATTGGAAGTTAAGACACATAACAGGAAGACTCATGTGTGCAAATTAAAGAAGGTATTGTACGATCTTAGAAGGAACCCATGGGATAACACATACATGAGGAACTTGAAGATCACCTAGAGTGATGAAGATCTTAACCTTTCTACAAGGTTGAATATGAAATCCTATAGAGGATGACAAGATCACAGATGGGTGCGAGAAGAAATCTTGAAAAGGTTCAAGATAGAGGATCTTGGTATCCAGTGACCCTAGATGGATACATATAATATTAGTAGCATAGGAAGCTACTTATCACTCTGGAAAAGAGTGTTTCAATGCATAGAGTACAAAAGAAAAAGGGAGAATGATGCTCCACTTTAGAGGGAGTGACTACAGAATATCCTGAGGTTCAACATGGTACAACAGGATGGACAGCTTACTAATGACTCTAGGATTTACTGAGAGAAAAGTGAAATCCAACCTTTGATCCGAGGTTGAAGGCGAAATACTAGTGATTCTCTTGTTATATGTCGATAACTTGTTCATGATAGAAAACAGAAACTCATTAAAAATGCAAGAAGGAGACTTGATTCCAAGTTCGAGTAAAGGGACTTGGGTATGATGCACTACTTTCTAGGCATGTAGGTGTGTAAAAATTCAAATGGAATCTCATTGGGTGAAAGGAAGTATGCAGTAGAGATCCTAAAGAGGTTCAAGATGATGGAATGCAAGGACATGACCACACCTATGGCATTGAACCTGGAGCTATTGAATGATGCTTCATTAGAGTCGGTTGATGCTACGATGTATCATCAGATGATTTGTTCCTTGATGTACCTAATGAATAGAAGACTAGATATTTTATTTGATGTAAACACATTGAGACATGTTCACCTGATGGTTGAAAAGCATGCAGTGAGGTACCTGAAGGTTACAATTGATTATGGGATCAAGTATGAAGTGAATCAAAATATTAACCTAGAGGGTTATGTGGATTCAGATTGGGCAGGAATTTCCATTGATAGGAAGAGAACTTTGGGGTGCTAATTCAGTATGAGATCAGGTGTGATATTTTGGTTTAGCAGGACGCAGTCCTGCATGGCACTGATTACAACCAAGGCAAAATATGTTGCCACTTGCTCGGCTATTTGGGAGGTAGTGTCTTTCTTTTGAAAAATACTATTTGATTTGATTGATCTAACTTGCATTTATGTATGATGCATAGAGGAGCAATGAAGAGCCAAGTATGTGATCTAGATCGAGATCTCTCGAAATAGGGAGATCTAGCATAGCCAATGAGACATGTTGTCTGAGCATAAAATCCTGGTGAAGCTCGTAATTTCTCAGACATAAATAGTCCTGTAGGTTGTCCTTGGATGTAATCAGTCCTAGTGAAGCTCACAGGTTATCCTTGGACGTAATCATCCCTAATGTGATTCTATGCTAGAAATGGCTAGAGTGAAGTTTGAGTACTTCACGGAGAAGCTTGGTGTTCTCCAGATCGAGGTTCCCTCCAAGGGGAAGTGATAAGTCCGTGTTCCTTTCTAACATGGTGGTAGGTGGGGCCTTCCATGGTCATATATAAGTGTAGAGACCTTTTGACATGGTGGTAGGATTGGTTCCTACTATGGTCATATGTAAGTGCATATCCCTTCTGACATGGTGGTAGGATTGTTTCCTCCCATGGTTAGATGTAAGTGCATATCCCTTCTAACATAGTGGTAGGATTGGTTCCTCCCGTGGTTAGATGTAAGTGCGGATCCCTTTGACATGGTGGTAGGATTGGTTCCTCCCATGGTTAGATGTGAGCACAGAGCCCTTTAACATGGTGGTAGGTAGGTCCTCCCATGGTCAGATGTAAGTGCGGAGCCCTTCTGACATGGTGGTAGGAAGGTCCTCCCATGGTTAGATATAAGTGTAGAGCCTTTCCTCAGATCATATATGGTGTGTCCTATCATGTCAGTGGATGTAAGTGTAGAGCCTTTCTCTGGATGGTAGATGGTGTGTCCTACCATGCTAGTGGATGTAAGTGTTGAGCCTTTCCTTGGATAGTATATGGTGTGTCCTACTATTCCAGAGGATGTAAGTGTTGGGCCTTTCTGACTGGGTCAGATGTAAGTGTTGGGCCTTCTAACTGGGTCAGATGTAAGTGCTAGGACTTTCTCTGGATAGTAGATGATGTGTCCTACTATGCCAGTAGATGTAAGTGATGGGCCTTTCTATGGATAATGGATGGTGTGTCCTATCATGCTAGTAGATGTAAGTGTTGGGACTTCCTTGGATGATAGATGCTGTATCCTATCATTCCAGTGGATGTAAGTGTTGGAACTTTCCTCGGATAGTAGATGGTGTGTCCTACCATGCCGATGGATGTGAGTGTTGGGCATGCCTTTCTGACATGGATGTTGGATGTGTTCCTCCCATGGTAAAATGTAAGTGTTGGGCATTCCTTTCTGACATGGATGTTGGATGTGTTCCTCCCATTGTCAAATATAAGTGTTGGAGAATATGAAGACCTACATGGAGGCTAGGCCTACAACCATCATGAAAAAGGGATAGCTCTATAGAACTTCATGTGACTAGTAGAATTGAGAGATAGCACCATTTGATAGAGATAGTAGAGAAGTGATGATGATCCAGTGATGATCCAATGATAATCCAGCTTTGATGATGATCTAATGATGATCCATATTTGATCCAGTGATGAAGAGTTGTGTTGATGAATTGTGTCAAGAGAATACCTTCCTAGTTAAGAGAGAGTGTTGATGTATTTGTAACTTCAAAATGTATTCACTTGTATATCTTATATTGTACCCCAATGTTCCTATCAGGAGAATCATTTGTATTTCATTGCACCCCGATATTCCTATCGGGATAGTCATTAATATAATAAAGTCATGTAAAGTCATTATGGTTAACCCTCCATTGTAAGTCATGGAAATAGTCCCCACAATTGAGTTGAGGTTAACAATCCTTGTTTATCGGGGGGGAATGTCCCCATAATTGTGGGGCACTAGGGTTATTAGACTCTCCTAGATATTTCGGCCCTGGTAAGTAATTGTTAAGTCAGAAATTGGTATAAATAGAGAGTGAGCCTCTCTATTTTACACATACACTCACCCAGCTATAGCGCATAGGTGAGAGAAGAGGAGCTCACAAAATTGAGAGAGAGAATAGCTATTGGAGATCATCTTTTCTATATTTGGATTTTACTACTTCCATTGGTGCTCATTCTAACTCTGAGGAAGTTGCAGGGTTTTCTCCTTTATGGTTTCCCCAAGGAAAATATTTGTGTCTCTTGTCTCTTGTGATTATTGTTGTGCATGTTATTCTCTTAGATTAGATCCTAGATCATATTGCTTAAATGATAAAAATCTAATAGGTAGGTGGAAAAAGGCACCACTTCTCCATTCATCCATGCAAAAATGGCACTATACTAACTGAAAGTGATCTAACTGAATGTAACTAAAGGTTGACTCAGCATAATTGGTAGCCTACCACAACAAACTGATGGAGGCTATTGGTAGCACTTAAAGTGGCTACTAAACTGTAGGTAATGGTCTCATAGGAACTTAAACTCATGCATGAAGATGCACTAAGTGGCAGTTAACCTCTATATGTGTTCCCCATACTCCAGTACCATAAATATGCTTCCCTATGCTAGACAAAATTATCAATAGACTATAAATGGATGAGGAAGGATTATCATAATACTAACAGGATATATCCTCAGCTGTAGAATAATCCACTAACAACTAGGGTAAAGGATACAACTACAGTCATCTCCCTCTTATCTCATAATCCATTTTCTCACATGCTTAGCCAAACTTCCCACTTTTGACAAACTACATGGATTTCACTCATTCATCCTATCCATGGTACTATTTATACTACCCCACAAAACACAAGGAAGGAATTTCTCTTCACTGCCCCATAGTACCCTTAGGAAATCCAACACTTACAGTGCTTACCAATGTTTATAGAAAGAGTCTAACCTGTTTTATGATGTCGGAGAACCTCCCGTAACATTAATTCATGGCTCATAAAGCATGAAAAGGTATAAAAACTTAATAATTAAATATTTCTATATTTCCCAACCTCTATGTTCTCCTACAACCATCTATTTTCTATAATGTCTGAAATTTTCCCTTCTCAATTTGAATTTATAGTTATTTCTTAGTTTGGTAATTGTAATGGAAATGAAATGAACAACAAGAAAAAAACTCTTCCTAATGTAAAAAATGTTGTAAAACAATTATGCATGATAATAATCGGTAAACTCCAAAAGAGATGAGAGTATGGTTAAAAAGACAAATGACATAACTTTTGACCCTAGAAGAGAAGATCTTACAATAGTCATAGGATTATATTCATCCAATTATTCCATAACTACATGTGAATACTTTCTCCACCATCATCACAAATTCATTTAATGATTGGATTTAATAGTCAAAATGAAGTAATTGGTTCATTTAAAGAACATGGCAACAAATGTATGAGTCCTAAGGTTGACACTTGGTAATAGAAGATTTAATATCCCATAGTCCCCTTTCCTCTTCCCTTCTAGTGGTATAATAGCCCCTCTAGTTCTCTTTACACAATCAACTCGGACCATTTTATTATTAACTTTCCAATATAATATGTGCATAGCTTTCATGTTGGAATGAAAATCCAACCACATTGTCCACATAGAAATATTTACATTATACATGAGTAGACATTCACTATTCGAGACTTATCCTTGAGCTCCGCACTAGGAATGCATATTGGTACATGTACATCATTTACATAATTTAATTTGATACATTATGTGGAGAACCAATCCAGTTTACTAAATAAACATCCAAATTAGATATGCAAGAATAAAAGAATCCATATAATAATATATTGGAATAATTAATAAGAGATTATATGATAAATACAATGATAGGGACCTTATATATAATCTTAATAGTCACTTTTGATGATTGTTCACAATGGTTGTGTCCCTTGAATAATAATAATAATTATTATTATTATTATTTACTATTTGTATATATTATGTATATTACAAAAATAAAAGTTATAACATACTATATAAAATCCATAAATGAATATACTTGAATAATGAATAGAGATTATATGATAAATACATTGATAGAGACCTTATATACAATATTAACAGGAACCTTTGATGACTGTTCACAAGGGTTGTGTCCTATCAATACTAATAATAATGTATATTACATTTCATTTCCTTAAAAATGCTTTGTCCTCAAAGCATAATTATTGTAAAACTTCTCCTTAAATTTTGTTCTAGCTCGTAACGTATTTTCTTTTTAATTGGTATTATTTCAAGTAATAATTATCTATATTAATATTTGGAAAGAAATATACGGATATAGTAGTGCAATCCTACATATCAAGTCTCTTTAAGTAGTTTTCCATGGCCTGAAGGTTATGAAAACTTGCATGCCTCATAAGGTAATTAGGCCATAAGAAGCACCATCATTGTCTTGTGTACTTTTTGACACAATTTAAAGTATAAAGTACGCTGCTTCCATGACCTCTTTGTATTACCTATTTGATTCATCTATATAGGGGTGATAATTCCCACCTTGAGGCACCATAATTCTTTGAACAGGGTAGCCAAATTCCCAAATAGCAAAATACTGCAAACTAAATTCTTAATTTGTGGAGAATCAAGCCAAAACTAGAGGTCCATAGCACTTCACTTCCGATTTAATTCATTGCAACACATGATCGTTGATTTTATCAGGCATGTTAAACTCTCATTATCAGCTAAATCCATGATTCTCCATCGTGTGCTCACTTTCTTCTCATACGATCCTTTGAACCAGTCTCTACCCAACCTTGTGCCATAATCCTCCCCTTTTCCATATATATGTAGGTGTACAACCACCTTAATGTTTAGGGAAAATGATCCTTATATGTCCATCCTCCATTGATGATCCTCAACTAACATGCAATCATCCTCCTCACTATTCACTCAGGAATCCTCTCCATTAACCACGCAATCCTTCTCCTCGCTAGCCACCTGGTCCTTCTCCACCCTAGTGTAGTAGATATAATTTTGATTTAGTAGAAATTATAAACCAAAACTTAAATTTTTTAATTTCCAAAGGCCTCAAAATGGTCAAAGACCTATTCAAGGAAACCCTAAATTGTTTTTTTGGGGCCAATAGTCTGTAAACAACGGAAACACTTTGATACCAATGTGCCAATATGGTTCATTAAATATCCAATATAGATATATGAAAATAAAAAATCCCTCTAGGAATATATTTTAATAATGAATAAGATATTATATGATAAATACAAAGGCAGGGAACTTATATACAATAATAATGGGGAACTTTAATGACTCTTCACAATGGTTGTGTCCCTTGAATACTAATAATAATTATTATAATTATAATAATAGTTGTTGTTGTTGTTGTTGTTGTTTAATACTTATATATATTATGCATATTACACATTCCAAGTCAAAATCGGGGGTATTACAATCCCATCCCCCTTGGAATAGCATCCTCCTTAGTGTTTCCTCATGTTAGAACAATAACCCAACCCCTTAGTACCTTATTCTAAGTCCCTAGTCAATTTTATTGCATTTGTGCATTAATACACTATGGTTTTGGACTTAGGGTACTTAATTGGAAAAATAACTAGTTAAATTAGGGAATTCACACCCACATGAGCACTATAGCTAAATAAAACCTCCACATGTGCACCCTCATCATTTTTGGTGCACTCCCATTCATTGAATGTGGATATTTTGGCTAACTAGGAGTGCTAGGGGTGGATTTTGTCCAATTTTGGACTATTTTGGAGCATTTAATGCCACCAAGAGCCTCTCAATCACCTTATTTTTCACACACACACATGAAAAGGAGTCATTATTGCTTCAAGTCACTTAATCCATGTCCACACAATAATTCATGGCCATTTGGGCTGATTTGGAGTGAGTTTGGCCCACCTAGGGTGAATTGAGGCCAATTTGGCCAATTTCACATCTACGGTCATTTTGGGATTCCCAATCCTCATGAACCAGTTCAAATGTAATATAAACCTATTAATCACATATTTACATGTTATCCAGTCAAATAATAACATGTTTCAGTTCACATTGCATGTGTAAAATTGTTCTCTTTTAATAGTTTTTTTATGGTTTTGCATCAAACTCAATTTGTGAGTTTCTATAAGGCTCCTAGATCTCGTTGTAGATTTAAATTCTCACATGGTATCATATATGAATGGATTTTAGTGAGTTTCATATCAATATTGAGCATTTGAGATGCATTTTTTAGAGAAATGTCAGATAAAATTGAGTGGTTTTGCAGAACTTTCGAAAAATCTTCACCATTAGCACAGGAAGAAATGGAAGAAACCCACATATTTCTTACACCTTTCAATTTATTTTATTGGAATTCAGATATGGTTATTCAATTGAGATCCAAGGTTCTCTACAGAGTTACCATGGGCACAGAGGTGGAGCCAAACTCTATTGTAGAGAAATCAAAGTACTTCAATAGACTAGATGAAGCATATGGATTGTTATGCTTGAGTATCTCAAGAGAGATTTTGTTCTCTATGAATTCAAATTTTGGCCCAGCAATTCAAATGGGAGATGACTCTGAAATCTAGACCAAGGGAACTGGTAGGATTGATTTAGAGCATGGTTACTTCAGTGATGTGCTATATGTACCTGACTTAGAAGCAAATTTGTTGTCAGTCTATAAAATGACCCATACAGGAGAAGAAAAGAGAGTGACATTCACTCCATACTTGGTATATATTGTAGAAATCTCATCAAACCAAGTTGTAGCAGTCGGAATGCAAACCACCATGAGAGGATGTACAAGGTTTCAAATTTCCTCCCTAATTCCAATGACCAAGCATTCTTCTCACAGGCCAATGAGACATCCAAGATATGGCATGAGAGGTTTGGACATATGAACTACAAATACCTCCAAGAACTGCACATAGATGAGATGGTGGAAGGACTTCCTCAAATCAAATCATCAAATGGAGCTTGCATTTGTGTGTAGTTGGGAAACATCTAGAGCGCAACTATGAGAAGGGGATGGCAAGGAAATCCAGAAAACCACTTGGGTTGGTACCTTTATATCTTATTAGTCCTCTTCCCACTCCATACTATGGTGGATTAAGCTATGTACTCACATTTATTGATGACTACTCGAGATTCTGGTGGGTGTATTTCCTTAAATTAAATTATGAAATTTTTGATAAATTGAAGATTTGGAAGGCATTAGTAGAGAATCAAAGTGGGCATAAGATAAATATCCTTAGGATTGATAATGGGAATGAGTATTTCAACAAAAATATGCATCACCTTTGTGAGGAATTTGGCATCCAAATGCACCATTCAACTACCTACACACCACAGCAAAATGGTGTGGCGGAGAGGAAAAATAGATCTCTCAAGGAGATGGATACATGCATGATTGAAGCAAGGGATATAAATCCCAAGCTATGGGTGTTAGTTTTTCAACATTAAGCTAGTATTATTAGGATCTTTGACTGAGAGAATAACAAGTACAGCAATCAAACACGAGAGACAATGAACACAGTGTTTTTCCTCAGGGAAACCATAAAGGAGAAAACCCTACAACTTCCTCAAAGATAGAATCAGCACCAAAACAGCAAGTGATCTCCTGACAGTAGTAATCTTCTTCTTATCTAGCCCCAGTGTCTTCTCCTTCCTCAAATATGCGCTACACTTGAGTGTGGATGAGTTGTGTGATAAATAGAGACTCCAGTTCTCTATTTATACTAATCCTGACATGACTAAACCCCTACTAGGTCCGACCTCTACTAGGAGATTATAATAACCCTAGTGCCCCAGAACTACGGGAACTTTATCCCTTAGACAATCGGAGGGTTACTCACTATGACTTGACATGACTTGTTTACATTATTGATCCTCCCGATTGGAACATCGGGGCATGACAACATGACTCAATTACATTATATATACATCCCGGAATAAACATTGGGTTACAATATATAAGATACATAGATGAATACATTCCAAAGTTACAAATACATCAACACTCCCTCTTAACTAGGAAGGTATTCTTTCGACACAATTTTCAGCACTGGTCTTCTTCTCTGTATTAGCTGGATCATCTCATCATCTGTATCTCAAGTCTTCTAAGTCTTTAAGTCATATTCATATTCAAATCATCTTTGTCTTCGAATCTGGATCATCTCTTGATCTAGATCATCATGGGACATCATCACTAGATCTGGTTCATCACTGGATCTGGATCATCACTGGCTATCATCACTGGATCTAGATCATCACTCGATCTGGATCATCACTGCTGGATCATCATCACTAGATCTGGATCATCACTCGATCTAGATCATCACTAGCTATCATCACTATATCTAGATCATCACTTGATCTGGATCATCATCACTGGATCTGGATCATCACTCGATCAGGATCATCACTGGCTATCATCACTGGATCTGGATCATCACGGGTGCTATCTCATGATTCTTCTCGTCAGAGGAAGTTCTACAGATCCAACCCTTTTTCATGCTGGTTGTAGGCCTAGCGTCCATGTAGGTCTTCTTCAGCACTTATGTCTGATCAACACATGATCGAAGAAACGCTCATCATTTCTATCTGATCAACACATGATCAAAGATAGATACTGCACTTACATTTGATCAACACATGATCCGAAGAATGGCACGCCCATCACTTACATCTGACCTGCTCATTAGAAAGGCACGCCCAACACTCACATCTGATCATGTAGGAACTAATCCTATAATCATATCAGAAAGGGCTAGCACTTACATCTGATCAACACATGATCGAAGAAAGGCTTCAACATCTCTATCTGATCAACACATGATGTGAAGATAGATACTACACTTACATCCGATCAACACATGATATGAAGAAAGGCACTACACTTACATCTGATCAACACATGATGCGAAGAAAGGCACAGCACTTATATCTGATCAACACATGATGCAAAGAAAGGCTCAGCACTTATAATTGATCAACACATGATGTGAAGAAAGGCTTTACACATACATCCATCCAGGTAGGAACACATCCTGATCACAATGATGGAAGGGCTTGCACTCATATCTGATCATGAGGGAACACATCCCAACAATCATATTAGAATGGCCTCTAGTCCTCCTCGACTGAGCTACCTGGTAACTAACCAAGTGCCTCCATTCTCCTAGAGAATGGCAGTTGCCCTTACATCCAACCTACTCGTCAGAACGGCCAACACTCACATCTGACATGGAAGGAACTTAATCCTTTAGCCATGACAGAATGGTTCAGCCCTTACATCTGATCAAGTGGGAACACATCCCTCTATCACATCAGAATGGCTACTCAGTCTTACACTGAGTGTTCCTGGTAACTGACTAGGTGCCTCCATTCCTAGAATGGAAATTTCCCTTACATTTGTTTTACTCGATAGAATGGCCAGCACTCATATCTGACATGGAAGGAACCAATCCTCTCACCATGACAGAATGGCTTAGCCCTTACATTTGACAATGGAAGAAACCAATCCTCTCACCATGTTAGAATGGCTGTGGGACTCATCATTTTCTCATGGAGGAAACCTCGATCTAGAGAACACCAAGATTCTCCCTGAAGTACTCAAACTTCATCCTAGCCAATGGCTTCGTTAATACATTAGCTATCTGTTCCTCCATCGCAACATACTGGAGCTTCACTGCTACCCTCTGCACCATATCCCTGATATAGTGATACTTGATCTCGATATGCTTCGACTTGTCATGGAACACTGGATTCTTTGACAACTTCATGCAACTCTGGTTGTCACAATCTATACAAGTAGCATCCAACTAGAGATCAAATATATCAGACAGTAGCTTCTGCAGCCATACTACCTCACAACTAGCTGAATAGGCTGCGACATACTCTGCTTTAGTTGTACTCAGTACCACATAGGATTGCTTCTTGCTAAACCAAGAGATCACACCTGATCCTATAATGAAGCAACACCCTGAAGTTCTCTTCCTATCAATGGCACAACCTACCCAATCTGAATCAACATAACCCTCCAGTTTAATCTTTTGATTTGTGTCGTACTTGAGCCCATAATCAACTGTACCCTTCAGGTACCTCAAAATATGCTTTGCAGCAATCAACTGAAAATTTCTCAGATCTGTCAAGAACTGGCTCAAGGTGTTCACAACAAAGAAAATGTTTGGTCTCGTGTTCGTTAGATACATCAATGACCCAATCATCTGATGATACATCATAGCATCGACCGACTTTGATGAAGCATCACTCAATAGATTTAGGTTTGATGCCATAGGTGTGGCCATAGCCTTGCAGTCCATCATCCCAAACCTCTTCAAGATCTCTATTGCATACTTCCCTTGTCCAAGGAAGATTCCATCTATACTCTGCCACACCTCCATACCTAGAAAGTAATGCATCATCCCCAAGTCCTTCATTTCGAACTCAGCAGCAATATTTCTCTTTGTATCAGCAATCAACCCATTCATACCTGTCACAAATAGATCATCTACATATAGTAGAAGCATCACTGGGTTGTCATCTTCAACCTTGTAGTAAAGGTTGGAATCTGCTTTACTCTTGGTAAATCCCAAACTAGATAGAAATCTATCGGTTCTGCCATACCAGGTCCTCGGTGCCTGTTTCAAACTATACGGGACTTTCTTCAATCTGCATACATGAGACTCTCTGTCATGTGTCTCAAAACTGAGTGGATGTTCTACATACACTTCCTCTTCCACTACACCATTCAAGAAGGCAGTCTTAATATCCATATGGTGTATCTTCCATTTCATCACTACAGCCAGAGAAAGTATTGACCTGACGGAAGTGTATATGGCTACAGGTGCAAAGGTTTCTTCATAGTCTATTCCTTCTTTCTGAGAGAAACCCCGAGCTACAAATCTTGCTTTATACTTTTCAATGCTACTGTCTGTAGCATGCTTGATCTTGTAGATCCATTTGGAAGTTACAACTGACTTCCCTTCTAGTCTTGGGACAACATCCCAAACATTATTCCTCATGATCGATTGATATTCTTCGATCATAGCATCCTTCCATTCTTTCTGTTCTGCCGCCTCTTCATAACTATAAGTTTCTTTATCAATGAAATCACATAGTAAAGCTACATACCCAGAGCAGGATCTGGTCCTCTTTCTTTGTCTGTGATTCTCTTCTGGAGCCTCATATCTTTCTCCACCTTGGATAAGTTCATGTACCCAAGCAGGTTTCCTCTTATGAGGATTCTTCTCCTGTGGTGGATCTACAGGTATTTATGGTTCTTCGAAATCTTGATCTTCTTCTTGAGCTTCTTCGTTCATGGTTGTATCATGAATTCTGGGTACTTCTGCTTCTGCTTCTCCAGGTTCTTCAGTAGGTCTCTTTCTGGATTTGTTGTAAGCTATGTCTTCATCAAATGTCACATCCCTGCTGATGTCAATCTTCTTGTATCCTGGGAAATAGATTCTGTAAGCCTTCGAGCTTTCAGAGTATCCCACAAATATTCCCTTCTTTCCTAAGGATCTAATTTTGTTCTCTTCTCTTTTGGAATGTGTATGTACACAGGACAGCCGAATATTATGAGATGGATGACTTCTAGTTTCTTTCCATAGAAGACTTGTTCAGGAGTCTTGTTCTCGAGTACTCTATGTGTAGTATGGTTCTGTACATACACCATTGTTCTAGCAACTTCAGCCCAAATATGCATAGGAAGATCTTGATCATGAAGCATTTCTCTTGCAGCTTCCATGATGGTTCTATTCTTCCATTCTGCAATCCCATTCTGTTGTGGATTATAAGGAGTGGACAACTCCCTCTTAATCCCTGATTCTTTGCATAGCTCTTTGAATTCATTCGAAGTGAATTCTTTGCCATTATCTAATCAAATGGTCTTGATCTTCTTTTCAGTATGTTTCTTCATCAAGGCTTTGAATTCCTTGAACTTACTGAATACTTCATATTTGTTCTTCATGAAGTAAACCCATGTCTTTCTAGAAAAATCATCAATAAAAGAAACATAGTATGCATACCCGCTTAGTGAGTTTGATGACATAGGACCGCATACATCGGAGTGGATGATTTCTAGTATGCCTTTGGCTTTGCTTTCACTGCTAGGAAATGTATTCTTTGTATTCTTCCCTTTTGCACATCCTTTGCAGACCCCATCATGTTTTACTTGAAATTATGGAAGACCTTCAACAGCTTTGCTTGCAATAGGTAGTGCTCTGTAATGCACATGAGCAATCCTTCTATGCCAAAGTTCACTTGGCTCTACTATGTCATGTATCAAGGCTTGTTCTGGATGGCCCTTCAATTTGTACAAACCTCCTTCGTGTTCTCCAATCACTACCGCATCATTGATAGTCTTTCCTTTTGGCCACATGATGACTTGACCATCTATGAATGTAACTCTCATTCCTTTTGCATCCAATGCTGATATGGAGAGAAGGTTCTTCTTGAGTCCTAGCACAAACAATACTTCTTTCATTGTTAGAGACTTACCCGAGTCTAGTTTATATGAAGATTCCCCACTACATTTTATTGGATATTGGTAGTCATCTCCTAGCTTCACCTTGTGAGGTGATTCATGTTCTGACAGTCTCACAAAGGATTCCTTGAATCTCGCCATATGTTTGGAAGCCCCACTATCTATAATCCAATCATCACTCCCATGAGTAATGTTACCTGTGAGAGCGGAGATAAGAACATATTCATCCTTGCTTGAAGAATCTTCACTTTTATATCTGTATATCTTCTTGGATGGTTCATCATCCTTTGCAGCATGAGCATGATTTCTTCTTTTGTTCCCCTTCTTCTTATGAGAGTGACCCTTGTTCTTAGGACAGTATTTTGCAAAGTGTCCTCTTTCATTACATGTATAACATCTCGATTTTGATAGGTCTCTTCTACTATTATCTCTATGATGAGGATCCTTACCCTTGGAGTAATGAGGTCTTCTTCTGCTTTTCTTGGAGTGGACTGTGAGAGATTGATCTTCACTTCCCATATTCTCTTCTCGAGCTGCTATCTATGCTTCTTCTTGAGAACATTCTTCCCATAGTCTTCTAAATTTAACTAACTTCTTTCTAGCATAGATTCCTTGGATGAAAGAATCCCATGACCTAGGAAGGCCATTCAGTGTTGTCATCACAATCTTTGCATTCTCCACTTCTTCATCTACCGCTTCTAATTGTTCCTTGATCTGAGAAACCCTTGTGAAGTAAGACTGGATGGTCTCTACATTTTGAATCTTCACATTCTTCAGTTGATTCCTCAGAGTCATCTTCCGGTTTATGTTCTTCCCTTCAAACAATTTGGTTAGGGCATCAATCATGGCTTTAGGTGTCTTGAGAGAGGACACCTATGGGATAAGATGATCCTTGATAGAATCAGCAATGATTCTCTTTGCCATAACAATCTTCTTCTTATGTAAGGCCTTTGCCTCATCTCCCTCTGGAACTGGAACCTCCTCATGAATGTAGGAGTCTAATTCATTCTCTTCTAGGACCAGGGAGATCCTATACTTCCAGGCTCATAATTTATTAGCTCCCTCAAGCTTTTCATCGATCTTGGTATGATGAGACATCTTAAACTGAGAATCTCAAATGGAAATACAAGAGATCTTAGATCTTACCAGGTCAAGATGTCATATCTGAAACTTGAGCTAAAATCCTATAGAGTTGGTTCAGGAGAAAATTAGGGTTTTGCTTTTCCGGAGATCTGTCCACCCAATTTCCTTGAAATTTTTCCCTAACTTTGATTTTGGGGAGGAGATCAATTCAGGCCTGGGCTCACTGAGAAATTCCTCTTCTGTGAAAATCCCTAATTTCCAGTAGGAGTGTCAGGTCCAAAACTGAAAAACCTCAGAATTGGATTGTGATTCAACAGAAAGATGCACCCTAAGGAGGAGATTTATTCCACCTTACTTTTGCTAAAAATCTATGGAGGAAGATCCAAAAACTAGGAATCCCTAGTTCCCGCAACTGCACAGTGTCTTCTTCTCAGGTTAGATCTGATAACATGTTAGTTTTCCAACATTAAGCTAGTATTATTAGGATCATTGACTGAGATAATAACAAGTACAACAATCAAACACAAGAGACAATGAACATAGTTTTTTTCCTCAGGGAAACCATAAAGGAGAAAACCCTGCAACTTCCTCAGAGATAGAATCAACACCAAAATAGTAAAAGCCCCAAAATAGTAAGTGATCTCTCTACAGCAGTAATCTTATTCTTATCTAGCCCCAGTGTCTTCTCCTTCCTCAACTATGCACTACACTTGATTGTGGATGAGTTGTGTGATAAATAGAGACTCCAGTTCTCTATTTATACTAATCTCGACATGACTAAACCCCTACTAGGGCCGACCTCTACTAGGAGAGTCTAATAACCCTAGTGCCCCCGAACTGTGGGGACTTTAACCCTTAGACAATTGGAGGGTTACTCACTATGAATTGACATGACTTGTTTACATTATTGATCCTCCTGATGGGAACATTGGGGCATGACAACATGACTCAATTACATTATAGATACATCCCAGAATAAACATCGGGTTACAATATGAAAGATACATAGATGAATACATTCCAAAGTTACAAATACATCAAAAATGGGCTGAGGATATTAATTTTTATGCACATATAAAGAACAAATCATTCCACAAATCAGTCAAAGGAAATACTCCCTATGAGGCATGGTTTGGCCATAAACCAAATGTCTCAAATTTCAGGATTTTTGGATCAAGAGCATGGGCTCGAATTCCTTATGAAAAGAGGAAGTATTTCAGCAACAAAGAAAGGAATGAATCATGGTTTACTATGTTGAGGATACAAAAGATACAAAATATTTGACACTTCCACATTCAAGACTTTCATTGAGAGGAATGTGCAATTCA
Organism: Pseudotsuga menziesii; assembly: GCA_001517045.1. NCBI lineage: Eukaryota > Viridiplantae > Streptophyta > Pinopsida > Pinales > Pinaceae > Pseudotsuga > Pseudotsuga menziesii. The sequence goes on from LPNX010149263.1 coordinate 301,923, forward strand.
AAGAGGAACCAATACCATATTTTGAGCTTGCACTAGCGGAATGCTCTTCTCTTGAAGAACTTGATGATGTAAGTGATGATTAATGATATTTATGATAATAATATGGATGTAAATGAAATTTATATATATGTCTGACCATCAATTTCCAAGTGGGCTGAAAAAATCATACAAGTTGCAGGGGAATTGGATGGCAATCCCCAAGAACCTGGGAAGACTAGATCTCATTCTAGCAATGCTTCCTTTGCTAGTGAAAGTGATATTTATGAGAAATATTATATGCTTATTGGATCTGATCCATTTTCATATCAGAAAGATTTAAATGACCCAATATGGAAAACATAAATGGAAGAATAATTTCATTCTCTCCAAGAGAATGAAACTTGGGAATTGTTTTCCCTTCCTCCCAGGAGGAAGCTTGTTCAATGCAAGCGGATGTTTTGAACCAAACTTGATTCTGATGGTTCAGATGTGAAATAAAAAGACATATTAGTTTCTAAGGTCTACTCTCAATTCCATGGTGTGGATTACACCAAGACCTTTGCACCGGTTGCAAAGATGGACTCCATAAGACTAGTTCTAGCAATTGCAGGTAGTAAGGGTTCACAAATGCACCATATGGATGTCAAGAGTGCATTATTACATGGTGAGCTATAGGAGGATATATACATGAAGAAACCTGATGGTTTCCAATAGGATCTTTCACTTTTTTTTAGGCTGAATAAATCACTATATGGACTTAAGCAAGCCCTTGGGGCTTGGTATGCAAAAATGGATGATTTCTTGCTCTCTATTGGTTTCATTACATGCAAATCTAATCCAAATGTATATTTTCATAAATATGATGGTATTTTGTAGGTTATTATTCTCTATGTTGATGAAATATTATTTACAAGGTGATGCAACACTTCAACTGGTTCAATAAAGTCATCTCTACATAGTGAATTTGCCATGACAGATCTAGGATTGCTAAGGCAACTTTTGGGTTTGGAAATTGAGAAATATCAAAGGTTCATCATGCTGAGTAAAACAAAGTATGATTCAGACCTGATAAATAACCTTAACATGTCTTATTTTAAGTCATCCAAGTGTCCTTTCCTTTCTGGCATTAAACTAGGTGAATTTGGCAATTCTCCATTGGTAGATTGTACACTCTACAGGAAGCTAGTTGGTAGATTTCTCTATCTTACACATACAAGACATGATTTATATTATGTTGTAAGTGATGTATCGATACATATGCACCAGACACATGAGCTACATTTGAAGGAATCCAAAATAATCCTCCAGTATGTCCAGGGAACAAAGAATTTTGGGGTGCACTATTCAGCTAGTGCTTCACTTCCACTAGCTGGATTTTTTTATTCGGATTGGGATAGAGATCCCACTGACAAAAAATAAACTTCAGGTTTTGTTATCATTATTTATGAAGGTCCATTTTTCTGTTCAATTAGGAAACAACATACCATTTCTCATTCTTCAGTAGAGGCTAAGTACATGGCAGCAATCAATGCAACTACACAATGGTTGCAGGGAATTCTTCGGGAATTTGGTGTCACAACTGATTCTCCTACCAACATTTGGGTGGACATTAAAAGTTCCATAAACATATATACTGATCCATTTCATAGGTAGATAAAAAATCATATTGAGATCCATATGCACTAAATCCAGGGATTAGTGCATGACAGGGTGATTTCCTTGCAGTATTGTCCATCCACCGAGCAAATTGTCGACACTTTCACCAAGACTTTCACAGAGAATACCTTCACTCACTTGATATATTTGATTGGAGTGAGTGATGCTTGGTTATTTTTTCTATTTCTTGTATTTTCTATCCCCATGTCCATTCTTGAGGGAATTTTTTGTCCCATGTGGTTTTCCTTCTTTTCCTCACTTCATATGGACAAATAAAAATTTTGTTATGTATTGAGGTGACTTGAGCCTTTGTTGCCAAGGCCTCCCACTTGATTTTATGTGTTGTAGTAATTTTTTGGTTAATAAGGGGCATAATAACAATAATCCAACCCCTCAGTACCTTATTCTAATTCCCTAGTTAATTTTAGTGCATTTGTGAATCAATACACTATGGTTTTGGACTTATGGTGCTTAGTTGGCCAAATAACCAGTTAAATTGGGGAATTCACACCCACGTGAGCACTCCAGATAATTAAAACCTTCACATGTGTGAAATAATCATTTCTAGTGTGATCCCATTCATTGAATTTGGACATTGTGGTTGACTAGTAGCGCTAGAGGTGGATTTTGTCCAATTTTGGACTGCTTTGGAGCATTTAATTCCACCTAAATCCTCTCACTCACCTTATTTTGCACAATGAAACATTCCAAGGATTCATGATTGCTCCAAGTCACTTCATCCACATACACAACAATTCTTTTCTATTTTGGATGATTTGGAGCGAGTTTGGCCCACCTAAGGGGGATTGGGGCCAATTTTGCCAATTTCACATATACAGTCATTTTAGCCTTTCCAAGCCTCACGAACCACTTTAGATGTAATATAAACCTGTTAATAACATATTTACATGTTATACAGTCAAATAATAACCTATTTCAGTTCACATTGCATGTGTAAAATTGTTCTCTTCTAATGTTTTTTTGTTGGTTTTGCATCAAATCGATTTGTGAGTTTCTCTAAGGATCCTAGATCTTGTTTTAGATCAAAATTATCACACCTCAAATTAAAAAATAAAATGGATATGCCTCTCTCATGGAATCCTCCAGCTCCCATGTATCCTCATTAGGACAAAAGTGCTTCCAGTACACCTTTATTTATCTGGTGACTTGTTTCTTATGCACTTGATTCTTATCTACGCAGCTTTTATTTGTATCATGGTCAAATGTATATTTTTCTTAATCCTAGAAACCTCATGTTCCATATATTTAAGCATTTCTATCCCAAGCACATTTTTGTTCACTAGATTATCCCAAGTCATTAGTGTACACTTGTTTCCATACAAAGATTCAAATAGACGCATTCCCAATGATGCGTGTTTCCCATTGTTATACACAAACTCTACCAAGTGTAGATAATATTACCAGTTGGATGGTTTTTCCTTCATATTCATGCAAATCATGTATTCAATCACCTAATTTACTCTTTTAGTTTGTGTTCCTTGAATACTAATAATTATTATTATCAATTTGTGGATGGTATGTATCACTAAAGTTCAACAATATACCCAAATATGAAAAAAGGATTTTTTAAAAATTACAAGTAAATGTGTATCACAGTCAGATACAATTGCTTTCGGTAACCCACACAATTTGAATATTTAGTTCATGAATATTCTTTCTATCTCGGTATCCTTGTAAGTAGATTTAACTACAATAAAATGTGCCACGTTAGATGATTTATCCACCACAACCATGATGGAAAAATTCTTCCTTGATTTAGTTGGAAACCTGGTAATACAATCCATAGTTACCACTTCCCATTTCCATTATGGAACTATAAAAGGATGCAATACACTTGCTAGGGGTTGATTCCCAACCATCACTTGCTAACATTGCATACATCTAGAAATACACTGAATGATTTATTTCTTCGTCCTTGGAAAACAATATTTCTTCCTTGCTATAGCAATTTTTTTCTAACATTTTGGGTGATTAAAATATGGCATTTTCTAGATTTCATCCATAGTTATTCTCCTTGAATTTGTCACACTAGGAATTACATTATATTTTTATAAAAAAAATTATTATCTTCCAAATGATAACATTCATACCTCTTCTCCAAATTTTGCTACTATAATTTATCTTTTACTTGCACATAATTCTCATCTTTAACAAGAGAATCAACAATATTTTACCTTAGATCTGATTGGAAAATGTTGATACATTCTTCTATTGAGTGCATCACCCACTTTAATCTCTTTCCCATTTATGTGTTTGATATCAAAATCAAATTCACATAAAATTCAATCCATCTAGATTTCCTTGCATTTAGTGTTGATTGTTCAAACAAATATTTCATACCCTAGTGGTCTATTCTAAGCTTGAATTTTTTTCTCACCAAATATTACCTCAACTTTTTCAAAGGATTCCCTCTTACTACTAGCTCTAAATCATGGGTAGCATAATTATTTTCATGTTCTTTTATTTTTCTTGACTCATACCATACCAAATGGATTTCTTTCATATGAAATTCTCCAAATATATATTTGCATGCATCATTACACACCACAATTTATTTTAGGGTTTGTAATTTTTTAAAATTGGAGTACTTGTAAGAAGCTTCTTTAAGAACTAGAATATTTCTTCACATATCTATGTCCACTTGAATGTTATTTACTTCTTTTGAAAATAAGTGATGGGGTGTTAAACCTTATAGAATCCCTCAATGAACCTTCTATTTTATGCAACCAAGTCCCAGAAATAACATAAAAATAATAGAAATAGACCAAAAGAGAGTGATCCACACTTTAGTAATGAATAACAAATATATATAACAATTCTCTTTGAGGGATGAACCGACCTACATGATCTAATAAGTAAACAAGACCATAAAACCATCTCAGAAAAAATATTTCTTTACCATGTGGTAAGTTTTTAAGAAACCCGAGTTCCTTCTTATCGGTGAGGAATGGAATTCAAAAAGTACATTTTTCTTGAGCTGGGAACTCTTACCAAGATATAGGTGATACTTGTACCATAGCAAGTCATCTTTCCACATAAATGTATTAGAGGCATTGGGATCTTATTGCATATTTTGAATGAATGACCATATTTCTTTGCCATTTTTCTATTCATCCCTTGCTTTGGCTATCCAATCTAGTTGGATGATCGAGATAGAATAGAGTAATGCTTCAACATCCTCATATTTCTTGGAGAGTGCATTTACAACAACATTTTTCTTCCCCTTTTTGTAGATGATATCAAAGTCATATCCCAACATCTTTGTCACCCATTTTTGTTGCTCTTATGAAGATATCCTTTGTTCCAAGAAGTATTTAAGGCTATCGTTATCAATTTTAACCTTGAAATGCCTCCCCATAAGGTAGGGGTGTCATTACTTCAAGGAATGTAGTATTGCCAACATTTCCTTCTCATAAACTGGATTTTTTAAGTTCTTTCCCTTTATTGGATGACTTGTGAAGGAAAGAGGGTGTCCTTCTTGCATTGGTACAACTCCAATTCCAGTTCCTAAAGCATCACATTCCATAATAAAGGTTTTTGTGAAGTCTAGTGTCACCAAAAAAGGAGCTTTACACATTGCCTAGATTTGAGTTGTTGAAAAGATTGAGTTGCCTCTGGAGTCCAAGAAAATTCATATTTATTCATTAATGTTGTTAGAGGAGTTGTTATTCTTCCATAGTTCCGAACAAACTTTCGGTGGTACCCTGTCAGGCCTAAGAATCCTCGAATATTATTTAATTTTTTTGGAATTGGCCAGTCCATCATTGATTTAATTTTGCTAGGGCCTACCTTGACACCTTCATGAGATACTATATGACCCAAATACTCTACATTTTATCCCAAAGAAACATTTTGAGGGTTTTGCATATAGTTCTTTCTCCTTTAGTAATTGTAGTTCCCTATAAACATGTTGAAGATGTTCTTCCCAAGACTTGTTATATATTAGTATATCATATAAGAATACAAAAAAAAAATTCTAAGGAAAGGCTTGAAAATAGAATTCATCAAATCTTGAAATGTTGAAGGAGCATTTGTGAGACCAAATGGCATGACCAAAAATTCATAGTGACATTCATGAGTTCTGAATGTTGTTTTTGGGATGTCTTCATCCTTCATTCGAATATGATGATACTAGGAATGAAGATCCAACTTTTTGAATACAACTCCTCCATGTAATTCGTCTAAAAATTCATCAATGACAGGAATGGGAAACTTATCTTTAATGGTGATCTTTTTGAGCTTCTATATTCATGACATTTATGCCATGATCCATCTGGCTTGGGTACTATTACCACTGGTGCATAATAAGAACTTTGGATAGGCCTAATTATTCCACCCTCTAACATATCAACAACCATACACTCAAATTCACTCTTCTGGATATATGGATATCGGTAAGGCCTGATGTTAGGAGGAAAACTGCCTAGAATTAAGTGGATAGCATGATCAAAGTCTCAAATAGGTGGATTACCTTTGGGAATATCTTCAAATACCTTGGAATGTGTATTAATGAACCTTTATAGATATGGGGATATAGAGAACTTTTAGGTTTGAACATATAATGAGCATAATTTTGCAACTACACCTTTATGTCCATTTTTAAACAACTTTTCCATACCATTAGAGCTTATCGCCTTGCTTGGTTTTCCTTTGATACCATTTAACTCATATTATTTTCCTTCCCCTGAAAATTCATGAAATTTTTTTGAAAATTAAAATCCATTGTTCCCAATGATTGTAAACATTGGACACCTAATACAACATCAACCCCACCCATTGGGATATCAATAATTGGACTATTCAATACATATTCCCCCATAACAAGATTGATATTATGGAATTTCCCTAGGCAATTTATAGTTCCTCCATCTGCAATCATAACTTGAAACTATGGTGATGGATATACAAAGAAATTAAGAACTTTGGTTAATTTACAGTGAATGAAGTTATGAGTACTACTAGAATCAATTAACATTGTTACCTTCTTATTTTTTATGTAATATTCAATCTTGAGAGTTTGAGGAGTGCTAATTCCATCCAATGCATGACATGATATGGTGGGAGTAATTTATTCTAAAGTATCCTCTTCTATTTCTTCTGATGTCACCTCTTCTTGAGATGCTTCCTCTTCTTTTGGTTATTCCTCTTCACAATCAATGTAGAATAATTTATTATCACCACAATTATGTCCCTTACTATACTTGCTTTCACAATTAAAGAATAATCCTTTTGTTCTTCTTCCATCTAGTTGTTGGGGTGTCAACCTTTGTGGTGGTTTAGAAGAAGGAACATTATTTTCTCTGTATGTATTGGAGAAGTCATTCTAGTAGTCATTGCCATATTTTTACTTTCAACCTTCCTTCCCATCATGAAATCCTTCTCTATGGATGAAGGTTCAAAGAGACACACCTAATGTTGAATTCTATCTTTCAAGGTTCCAATAAATATATCTAACAAATTATCTTATGAAAAATTCTTCGCTACTGAAATTGCTTAATGTGATCAGTAGCTTAACTTTATTTCTTGAGATTTACCAATTGGATAAAGAAGGTGTTGTTATTTATCTCCCCATAATGTGCAATAAATTCTTATATGAATATATACCAAGAGACAATAGAGTCCTTTTTATATTCACAAAGCCATTTTTAACATGCAAATTGATCGGGTTCTAAATATAAGGATGTAATAGTTACCTTTTGCAAAGTGGGAACCTGGTGTAGAACAAAGAATTGCTCCATCTAAAAAATCCATGTGATTGGATCCTTTCCCTAAAAATTTCTCATGTCAATCTTGGGGATAAAGTAGTTCCTTCGACCTAAACTGAACCGATGTGGTTGTAGTGAATCGTCAACTTTGGAGGACTCCAACTTCGTACTCTATAATTGTTTTTCAATTTTATCCAGGCGTGACTGGACTAAGTCATATTTTTCCTCCTTATCCTCTTCTTGAGTATATATATCAGGAATACAACTATTTTTTATATCCTTCATCAATTCCTTCAATTCTTGAAGATATTATTTTCTAGACATCCCTTTGATATCCTCTTTACTAGACATCTTCTTTTCCAATTTAACTAAGTCAATAATTTTCACATTTCCTTTAATCGTATCTTCCAACTTTGAGACTCTAAAAAATATGTATTTTATTTCATCATATGTCGGGGATGAATCCTCTGTGGGTTTGAGTGGAGTGTGATTATTTCCACTTCATTTTGGTGGCATTTTGAACAATAAATATATATCACACCCTAGAGTTTACCGTAAATTGATCCTTCTACTCAAAGCTATTCAAATGCAAAATGACATACCTTTTTCAAACCCTGATTAGAAGATTGTTTTAGGGACAACTTGTAAATGAGATAAAATTTGAATTTCAACTCCTATAGGTTTGAAACGTCCTGTAGTACCTTGATGTGTCATATTTCCAATGTCGTGGGTCTGACCTAATTTGGATGTGCCGACAAGGAGTTATTGCAAGTATCCCAAACCTTGTTATTTTGGCCTATCCATAAGAGATAACTTGTATTGTATTCCATTTGTCCAATATTTTGTTTCTATAGCTGAAATTTCTACCACAGATACCATGGTTTGTATTCTTTCAGGTGCAACTGTTCTCACTTAATTTAGATCTCAGATGCCTTAGATATGACCTTTTTCCCTAGAACCTGTGTTTTAGACTAGGTTATTGACTTGTCAAAAACCGTAGATTCCTCCATAATTATATCTAAACTCTAATGGATAAGGATATGAATTTTGGACTGGGGATATATCATCCTATTTGAGAAGTTTTTTTAACCTCGATCTCTGATTTCTTGTAGAAAAAGTGTTGTAGCGAAAATTCCAAGATGACTTGTTTTATAGAAGCCAGTCCCAAGGAAAGAGCTCTAATACCAAATTTTATGCAACCAATCCCCATAAATAAAATAAAAATAGCAGGCATAGATGAAAAGAGAGTGATCTGTGCATTAATAATGCATAAAAAATAAAAATAAAAATCATATTCGAGGAAGGAACCTCTTTACACAATATACTTGTGTACCCAAGATAAGATAATATCCAATTATTACTAAAATGAGAATATATCTATCCTATATATAGGAGACAAAGGTGTATGATAACAACTAATAGACCCATTAATAGACCCAATCCTACATAAATAATATGTAATGCACCACAATATAGTGGGTAATGTGCTACGTTATATGGGGTAATGTGTCATCATTAAGGGCTTAACATTTTGTAATAACCAACAAGACCGATAAAATATCTCACATCTATCATATTGTTTGGAGTTGGCCAATTCACAATGGCATTCAATGTTTTATGGATCCATTGATATTCCTTCATCTGAAATAATGTGACCCAAATAATGAATTTTCTTTTGATAAAATTCACATTTCCTTAGTCTTTAATACAACTGTGTTCTCTTAGCACTTGCAAATTCATTCTCAAATTTCCATCATGCTCATCTACATTCTTGGAATAAATAAGAATGTCAGCTAGGAAAACAAGAAAAAACTTATCCAAATAGTTTTTAAAAACATTGTTTATGAGACACATGAATGTAGTTGATGCATTAGTGAGACCAAAGGGAACCACCATGAACTCATAGTTTCCATACCTTATTTTAATTTTTTCTTGTGGATGCCTCATTCCTTTAGTATTACTTGATGGTATACATACCTTAAATCAATCTTTGAAAATACTTCCCCCCTCTCATTTGGTCAAAGAGATCATCAATTCAAGGCAATGGGTAATTTTTATTTACTATAACTTCATTTATCCACCTGTAATCGATACATAACCTAAGTGTTACATCTTTATTTTTCACAAATAGCATATATTCTCCCCATGCACTACAACAAATTTGACTTTTAGGGGGGGGGGGTTGTCCTCTACCTCCAAAAGTCACTTTTAGGGGCAGTTTTAGATTTGGAGGAGGTCTTAACAAAACCACCCCTAATAGAACCGACTCTAAAAGTTTGAACTTTTAGGGGTATTTTTTGAAGAGATTAAAACTACCCCTAAAAGTGAATTTTGGTGGCGGTTCTAAACCCCCCCAAAATGTGACTTTTAAAGGCAATTTGAAACCCCCCTCGTAGACACCTATGGGGGCAGTTCCAAACCCCCATAAAATACCTTATTACAAACCTTTGGGGGTGGTTACAAATCCCCCTCATAAGTACCTATGGGGGTGGTTAAAAACTCCCCTCGTAAGTTCCTACGAGGGCGGTTACAAACCCCCCCTCCCATAGGTTCCTACAAGGGTGTTTCTAAACCTTCCATAAAACTCCATCTTACAAACCTTTTGGGGTGGTCTTAACAAATTCGCCCCTAATAGTAATGATTCTAAATGTAAATTTTGGGGGTGATTCAAACCCCCCCCTAAAATTCTTTATTACAAACCTTCAAGGGTGGTTATAAACCCACCTCGTATGTACCTATGGGATCAGTTTGAAGCCCCCCTCGTAGACACCTATGAGAGTGATTCGAAAACCCCCTAAAAATTGATCTTACAAACCTTTGGTGGTGGTATGAACCCCACTCATTCTAACATACAAGGGAAGTTTTGAACCCCCTCACAGTGACATATTAAGGAAGTTTAGAACCCCCCTAATAGAAACATACAAAAATGGTTTAAAACAACCCATATAGCCATAACAAATCATAATAAAATATATTTTATTAAAAATACCAATATTTCAATACCATTAGGGCAAAGAGGAATCAAACCACCAAGCTCTTGCTTGTAATGCAGGTGCTCTTCCATTGAGCTAGAACCCTTTAAAAATTGGGAAATGAGCAATATTAACACCAAGATTGCATTATTTTTAATTCTAAGAAAATTATATCTTAATACAACCATGCTTAAAATCCAAATTTTATTTCCATAGAAAACCCTGATTAAAATCACTCATCGGCATCCTACATGCTCATATCTAGAGAACACAAGAAAATGTCACTATTAACTAAACAAAAATATTGGCAATACATAAATAATACATGCAATAAAAATGTCTCTAGACAGTGTGATGCCTTTTATGCTTATGGACAATATAAAATAAGCTCTATGTGAGTCGGTGTTTTGATTGAGGCTAACCCATGGTATTTTTACTTTTTGAACTCACTTGTGGAAGTTACATTTCTAGTCCATTTCTTGTATTAAACCCCTACATATAAAACACTTATATAGTTAAAGGAAGTTTCATTCAAAATGATATTTCTCCTTGGATTAATATGGACTTAGAATAGAGTGATATTTGAAAATCGAGAGAACCTAAATAAGAGCATAATACATATTGAGGACTTAGTGAATTCATACTAAGCTCAAGACAACACAGGAAGACAATTTCCTTATGGTTTCTACTTATATCTTGCTTGCAATAATGTTTCTTTGGTTAATGGGTATGTATTCATGCCCACAACTAGTTATGCATATGTTGTAGAGGGATCAATCTACTTTAATTTAAAGATCCAAGTACAATTTCTCACCTATGGCTTGGATTTACATTCTTAATTAGACAACATTATTTACTATTATATTAGCATATTTGTTTACCTTACTCACATTATGAGAAGATGGAGGGGGTAATATCATTTTTTTTTCATGGGACACTTGTAATCTAAAATGTAACTTAAGTTTTGTTATTTATTGCACATTATTGTGGAGGGAGTACATTGTCATAGGGACAAAAACGTTTTGAACATTTTCCACAATATAAGTATGGGCTCAGGTAGTCTCTTACTGCATTTTGAAACACATCGAAGAACACTAGATTCTAACACTACTGTGGAGGCATGATAGTTTCATGGAGGAAAACATCATGTTAGTAAATGCATCATTGATCTACAAGGATATGCATCATGGGAGTTCAAAGTTCACACCAACACTAAGAACATTGCAATGTGATTCATAGAATATTTTTGCAAATGGATTCTCTTCCTATCCTGTGGTCATTAGTGTCTATTTGAGGGTTTTGGAAGAATTCAAATTGAAAAAACATGTACATCTTGTAGTCACATCAACACTATCCAAAATATGTTGATATATCTTAGCTCTAAATGTTTAAATGATTATGTGGTGTGTGAAACAAAGGTTTTTTATTGCATAAGTATAGACTTGCGTCAAGTGGAAACTACTTTCTAAATCAATGCAATGTTTCCAAGACATCCAATGCAATATGTGGATAAACATGACATTCAATAATTGCATCTCTTGTGGACAACACTATAGTTTCCACATGTTTTTATTTGTTTATATATTACATAATGGGGTGCACTCTTTAATTATACTTCTGAAGTTTTTTAGAACTTTATCCTCTTTGAAGATGGTCCTTTGAGTTTTGAATCCTAGGAGATACCTTGGTGGCCTAAAATTTCCTCTATAAATTTGAGAATGGTGCAATGATTCATACAAGAAAACAATAGCTTTTATTAACCACTACACATTCACATTTGATGACTATCTTTTTTTTAAGTGAAATACCTTACAGCCTAGATAATACATTGTCATAATTTTGTACTCATTTTTAGTAGTTATTTTACTTGAATCAAAATGTTGTAACCCATTCTTGAAAGGTAAATTGGGTTATGTAAGAGTGCTCATCACATGAAAAAATGATTTCTCATAATATATGAAATATAAAAAATAGATAATAGCATTTGCATTGTCTCTATTCTCGTCCATAATTCCTCTTCTTGAAATGGGAGGATTGTGAGTGGCCTACGCCTCCTTTCTATTGGGGAAACAAGAACACTACCTTCATGTAGCATGCTTTAATCAGGCACATATATGTAATATAAAGAGAATATATTGCTGAGGATTTAAAGGCTTCATATCATCATGACTCATCTAAGCATCAATTCCGAACTTAGATGTACCCAAAGGCCTAATGCGCATGCTATGAATTTCATTAAATTTTATTAGCTATATATATATATATATATATAATTCATTTGAAATAGATCAAATTGATTCATGATGATTAATAAGTGCATTGGATGTGACATATACTACATAATAGGCTTCATTCAAAGAAATATTTTGCACTCAATATATTGATAGTTGTTTCCATATTCATATGAAGCTAGTACTTATGTGTTGGTTCTTGGCCAACATTCCTATAAACTATATATTGTGATGGATATGACTGCACTAGGTCCTATATCTGTGAATGCTACATCCCATCCCTTAATTATGGGTGAAGGGATCATAGGTAGTAATAGAGAATCACGACTCTGTTACGCTATCTACTAAGATATGGATTCTACCAACAAGTATCCAAACCAACGACTAGGGTTTTGATTTGTTTGTTGATCTAAAAGTTAAACTAGCATGGTGTTGTCGTTCCATATGTTTCTTCTGTGAGAATAACTATAACCATAAGTCTTTCACCTCTGGCTTGGATAATGCTTCCTTTGGTTGCATTACAAGTTAGATCTCAAGGAAGTTTCTCTTCAATATCCTTAGCTTTATGTAGGTTCCATTAAATATAATCTCAAGGTAGGTTGCTTCTCCAATTTACAAGTTCCATTAAATTTCCTTAGCTTCTAGTTTATTTGTGGTTAAATGAGACCGAGTGGATCTGAGTCAATGAAGTTGGTAGGGAAGTAGCCATACCACGAGTAGCCTAATTCCGGTCATTGATATAAGCAAATCCTTCATATAAATGTCTATAGTTGTAGTTCCTAAGCATTCATGAAGGAAGTGGTATAGTTCGAACATGTATAGGTATTTCAGGTGGGTGGGTAATTATCAGGTAGGTAGCAAGAACTAAAATGAAAGTGGGATCATCCTAGCAATGCAGTGGGCTGCAATTCCTAAATCGTATCCTAAGGCTCGGTCAAAATAGTGGTACCAGCATTTGTGACAAAGTGTGATTCTAGGTATGTGAATGTAGTCTTGAAGGGGCTCTATGTTGAGCAAGTGCAACCAACCATCCTTCCTCCATCGAGTTCTTTAACTCACAATTGCACTAAGTGAAATCGATTCATAAATGCATGTCAGGTTATTCCTCCCATCCATCCCACCTATAGCCTCTTTGGGCATAATTCAAGTGAGATTCTAGTGAACAGGTATGGAATAAAGTTAGGCGAGACAGATAGCTACTCAATAGTGAGGCATGTAACGTATAGGCTTAGGCAGGTAAGGGACCATCACCCACAGGAATGGGAAGAAATAGTACATACATACTTCATACCGTCCCGGTCCTTCAAACTTTAAAATAAATAGAAGGAGGGTATAACCAAAATAAGCAAATACCGGGCTTGGCATATTCCTTGCTTTATGTTCAAAGGCTTTGTTATGACTACTTATGTTGTAACAAATACCTCTAGCCGTAGTAATAGTAAAGTCAAGAAACTACATTCCTCTCCCTATAGATAGGTCGAGTCAAGTCCCCCCTATATAGTAAGTGGTTCTCAATCAATAGGTAAGTCAAGTAAGTGCAGAAAGAGTGCATCGTTTAGATTATCGCATGTACTATCCTTCTGAAATCAATTAGAATATGTGTACACATGAAAATTCATACAACGGACTCACAGTGTAACCCTGATACTTTTCCTTTTACGGCATCAACTCAGTTTAACCCAGAATGGGCTAGCTTACATGCTAGGAGCGAATCCCATCTAGCAATGATTTTATTAAACGCTCTTATCAAGGCAGAGAAGTGATCTAGTTACACATGTGAACATCAATGAAGTTTAAGCCATATTTGGGGTACGAATTCCCAGCGAAAACAACATGAGATATTATAAACAATGTGTCTCATTGGATTTTGTGACACAACATGGATAGGATTCGTTCTGAATAAAGATCAAACTCATAACTCAGGGAACCGTTAAAACTGTGATTTTTTCTAACATCGAACATGTTAGTTGGATGGATCTTCGTATTTTATAGTTATATTATATTTTCACCTCAGATCACCAATAGTAGATCCGACATTAACAGTAGCAGTTGTTACATAGGGAGCACTGTCAGAAATACCCATTGCAAAGGTCGATTCGGGAGCAGGAGAGGTAGGTTAGGGAATCTTTCTTCTGGTTCCAAACCTCAGGTTTTAAAAGTCGAGCCTAGATGGAACCTGTAAATACATAGGTTGTTAATAAACCGTCATCATAAATGGAGTAATCTAGGTCATAAGTAGCATCTGGATCCCAGTGGAAGAGCCCTTCCAAATAGGGGATAGATCTCTGCAGTTTCATCACCAATAGGGGATGATGATTGCAGCATGGAGGGAGCTGCTGCAACAGTAACCTCCGCACATGAAATACATAATATGGGGAATATGTTAATTGGAGGGCCTCGTGACAAGTCAAGATGTTTCTATACAGGATTACACAGTTGTTTATCATGGCTCGGCTCTTCTTTGATGATCATGACAGAGAAACGGTGGAAGATTCTCATTATTTTCCACTCTTCCCCATCTTTGATGCTCGGCATTGGAGAGGCTCCAGTCATCAAGCAAATGATGTGATTGTCTAATTCGGTGGCAATTCAAGCTTCAAAAAAAGGGGAAAAAACACCTTGATTATAATAAAGAATGAAACTTATTTAATCATTCTTGAAAATCCTTGTGACGAAGCTAAATGTGGTGAATTATAGCATTCAACCTATATCTTTATAGTCAAAGCAGAGGTTTGTGGAATGAAAACCTGAAAGCATCTAAAATGAATTGTTTGCGATGAAAGACAGACTTAATAGGAGTTAAAAATATTTACTTAATGCAGCTATTGCAGCTCAAAGGCCATCCAAGGAGAAGCATTACTGGGGCATACAATAATACAAATATATACAGCTAGGAAAATTTAGCAAACAAGACAAATTACATCATTGAGGGAAAGGATATTATGATGATATTATGATTATATATAATCAAAGTCGCGACCAGGAAATTCTAGGTAAAATCTAAAATAATTTAAACACAATCATGGTTTACGTACCTGATATTCATAATTTATTGTGATTCCACGGGTGGATCCCTTCAAGACGACTATCAATAGAGTTTCAAATATTGCATACACAAAATCAAGGTTTGCAAAGTTTCTTTTTCTTAAATATTAAGCAGTTGAATTCCTACAAAATGCACATGGACGAAGTCAGAGAAGTATTAGGAACTAGATTCAGCTATCAAATTGAGCCATGAAAGCATCCAAAAAGATGAAATTTAATTATATGTCCACCACTTTTCCCTATGTGTGGCCTCAGCCCCTCGTGTGAACATATCTCCTCCACTTTTCCTTATGTGTGTCCTTGACCACTCTTGTGAATAGATATCCTGATTAGATCCAATGGCCCTTTGATTTGATCACATTGGAGAGTCAAAAATAATAGTATAATTTAACAATATGAAATGATCACTGGAAATGAAAATGGGGAAATGGGGAAATTGGGTTCCCTCTCAAACTTTTTCTAATTTAAAATTCCCTTCGATATTTCAAGTTTGACACCAAATTTACCGGCCTTTTTCCACCAAATTTACTAGCCTTTCCAATATTTAGTGCCAGGGTCACACCATTTGCACTATATAAAGAGCCACTAATATTACATAAACATAAACCAAACCATATGACCATGGGTTTTATGTTTCCCTAATCTAATTATTTTGAAGGGGAGAAGCATACAAACCCTAAACTCTATATGTTTCTTTCCCCAAGAAACATTAAATAAGCCTTATGACATTAAAGGAGATTATCTATTGCGAGAAAATAATTTAAAATAGGAGACCTTGTCTAAATATTGATGTGGAAATTGCATTAACCCTAGTTCTATATATTGCAATTGGAATGAGAGTTCATGAGAGAAAATGTTAGGTAATTAAATTTTTTGGTTGTTGATTATATTTAAAAAACATATCTATAATTCAGAGCTTTTTTTTTTAAAGATGACAGTGAAAAAACATTTATGGTTTTAAGACTTCTTATTTAGCAATTCTTTAATTGTAACAATTGTATTTAAAACCAAATCCTAATTATTCTTAGCAATTGGATCTCTCATAATTACAAATCAAAGATCATCTAGACTCACATGATCACTTCAATTTTTTTCTATGGTTCCTTTATAGGTAACCCAAGGGAAGCAAGAGTGGGAAAGAATATCATTAGCCTTGATTGAAATACAATACTTATATTCCCTTAGGGGCTTGGAATTGCTTCAAACAACCATGCAAAACTATACATGTTTGGACCAATTTTATTGCATGACCTTCTTATAAAGGAAACTATAATATTGGGGGATTATTTATTTATTGTCCAACAAATATATAAGAAAGTGATTAGGGAAGGTATTATTTACCAAATAACCATGCACATAATTCATCCAAATTTGGAGGGGATTGGTGATGTATATTATTGAGTTTAATTTACAATTAAAATACCTCAATAGACTTATTTACCTAGTTAATCATGTACTTTGAAAATGGCTATCGCGACATGTGGGATGGAGAAAAACAACCTACTAACAGTGACACAAACAAATCAAAAGTAACATGTGCATATGAAGTACATTAAGTGATAAACTTAGGAAACAAGCCATTGAACCTAGAATCCTTTCATAGGTTTATGTTGGGCCACATGTAATATTACCTTGTTATGTGGAGAAGTTGGATCTTATCTTATCTTGCATGGTTTTCAATGGTACTTATGGAATTGACCCTCCTTGAAAGGATAAACTTTCTTGTCCGAGACCCTCTTCCTTCGAATGCACGGGACCACTCCCTCTAATTTGAACACACTACACAACAAAAACATTGCTAATGGGTCTAACATAAGTTGTTCTAGCAATCCTTGAGCCAGGATTCTCTATTGAGCCACTAAGAATTTTTTAGTATGATATGGATTTTCTTCATTACAAAATATAATATATTAAGATCGGAAGAAACAAATGGAAACACAGTGGCAATACAAAGGGTTCCCATTGATTATAGAATGGATTTGTAATTAGATTAAAAAAATCATTTCAATGTTGTATGACATAGAGTTTTTCCAATACAAATTGTACTCTATTGTGATTTGATTGATGAATTAAGAGTTGTGCTCAGCTTCCAAGTTGGTCACATTCATTTCCTTCTAGATTTGAAACCCTTAGAATCTTGGAGTATCTTGAATAATATTCAATAGATTGAGCGAATGGATTCCTTATAGCCTATGCAGTAATATGTTGTTGACCCATCTTGCCAGCTTTGATCACTGGTCTTATACATGACCACATCTCACTACAATCTGTTGCATAACAACCTCTTCACAAGTTTTATACCAAGAAATATTTCTAAGCTATCTACATTGTATTACCTTGAGATTTGTAACAACAAAATTTGTGGAAATGTACCTCCTTACATGGGACACGTGCGAGTATACCTTCTTCCCAGGGACATATTGAAGAACTTTCCAAATTTTCTTCTTTCAGACAACAATCTTAGTGATGTCCTTCCGTCTAAAATGGGAGCTATGATTAACCTAGGAAAGATCGATTTGAAACCACAATAATCTCACTATAACCATTCATTGGATGTTTTTATATCTCAATGAATCCTTCAAAAATAGGCAGTTTAATTGAAATTTTATATCTTAGAGAAAACTAATTATTTGAAGGAACCATATCACCAACTCTTGTCCATCTTGTGATGTTGTTGAAAAATTAACCTTGATTATATGGTTGATGTGTAAACTCTTAACTATGATGATTTTGATAGTGTTTCATAGCTACCAAAGAGACAATCTCATCTGGATATCATATAGAAATTTAAATAAGATCTTCATCGATATGTATTTATTTTTTGCAAGTTATGGTGTTTGTTGACGTAGATCCGTCAACAGGGTTTCACTCTCTGTCGACACCCATAACTCAGCGATCTCCCTGAGCACCGATATAGACAGGTTTTACCTTGTCTAACAACACCTGCAAAGGAGATGAGGTCTCACCCTAGATGTTCAAGGGAGAACTGTCAGAACCATGTTTCCGCAGTAGGAAGGAGGATTTGCGCATATACTGTTCAACTATCACACCATTACTCTGCAGATCAAGCACTGGTTCATTTATCATTAATTCATATCATCACTCATCAGATCAACATATTCAGATCATTTTTATTAAACTAGCAATGATTTTATTAAACGCTCTTATCAAGGCAGAGAAGTGATCTAGTTACACATGTGAACATCAATGAAGTTTAAGCCATATTTGGGGTACGAATTCCCAGCGAAAACAACATGAGATATTATAAACAATGTGTCTCATTGGATTTTGTGACACAACATGGATAGGATTCGTTCTGAATAAAGATCAAACTCATAACTCAGGGAACCGTTAAAACTGTGGTTTTTTCTAACATTGAACATGTTAGTTGGATGGATCTTCGTATTTTATAGTTATATTATATTTTCACCTCAGATCACCAATATGATTTTGTGGTGTGCTTGTTGTTAACATACACATTCTCCTATCTTTCCAAAAAAATCACTAGATTCCGTAATATTTTCACACATAACCATGCGCATACCAATGCATTTAATTTAAACATGTGCACTGGAGACGGTTCAGACATGTATTCGTAAAACATCGATGATGTGTAGTTAACCTAATTTGTCCACTAGATGGTGCGTTATGATCACCTAAGCCCACTGATGGAGGTGTTGATATAGTATATAATGCACTAGGAATCAAAGTTATTATAACACACCTAGTTTATTTTATTGTCATTATATTTGATTTATGTCTTCGTTGTGTTATAATTAGTTTAGCACACTGTTATCTGTGCATTGTTGATATAAAATCGTGCTTAAATGTTATGATAGCACACAAAGTTTATTTGTTGTTATTATATTTATTTTGTGTCTTTGGTAGGTTGTAATTATTTTAGCACACCATTATTTGTGTGTTGTAGATACGAAAGCACCACTTAGGATGCTTTAATGTTATGTGGGAACACTGCTTATGAAATTCAAGTATTTTGAGAAAAAAATAGTTTTTTATCTTAATATATAAAATTGTCATTTAATGAAATTTGTTTCGTTTTATATAACATGTGTATATGTGAGACTAATGGAAGTTGTGATATGTCAATCAAAGAAATCATCGATGAGAGCGTCAAGCACCGGTAGACCTGTAAATTGTTGTACGACAATGGGAGGCCCAAGAAAAGGTGAGGGAATTGTACCCTCACCGGATTGCAGCATAGACCTCACTCCTCTCGATGGATGTTGGCCTCCTTGAATTCTATAAGGAGGATACATCCCTAAAGTGGAACTCAACATTATTGATGTAGTTAATTCAGCATTGGGATTAATGGAGGCATACATTTCGGTTTGGTCCCAATTTGTGGTTCCAACCGACAAAGGATGATATAATCCCTCTTCATTCTCGAAGGTCGAGGTCTTCGGATCACTTTAGGGCAAGTTCCCAGGGATGATACAATCCCACCACGTTCTCGAGGACCGAGTTCACCGAATCTATTGTGGATAGATGTCCCAGGATGATACAATCCCTCTTCATTATCGAGGACCTAGGTCTCCGGATCACTTTAGGGCAAATGCCCAAGGATGATACAATCCCACTGCAACATCACTACTCCCCCTTTCGAGGAAGGTCTTTCTGAACAACACCAAGCTTGTCTCGAAAGTGTTCGAACTCTGCTTGAGGCAGAGCCTTCGTCAGTACATCATCATCCAAACCATCATCATCTACATCTTCAATATCTGAATACTGATCTATCACCATCTATATTTCCAGTATGTGAATACTAAAAGCATCATCATCTATATCTTCAGTATAGAAATACTGAAATTATCATCATCTCTATATTTAGTATAGAAATACGGAATCACCATCATCTATATCTACAGTATGTAAATACTGAAATATCATCTATATCTTCAGTATGGGAATACTGAAATCATCATTATCTATATCTTCAATATGGGAATACTGAAACATCATCATCTCTATATTCAGTATAGAAATACTAAATCACCATCATCTGCATCTACAGTATCATTATCTTCATCTTATCTTGTATGTAGAAATACCGGATTTCTACATGTTACGTGGAACATAGGGTTCTTTGACATCACAACTGTGGTTATCACATAAAATCATTGTTGTGTCCATCTTTAAGTCAAAGAGACCTAATATCAGCTTCTGAAGCCATATGGCTTCACAACTTAGTAGAGCAATCTGCTATGTATTCTGCTTCAACTGTGCTAAGAGAAACACTGCACTGTTTCCTGCTAAACCATGAACTCATAGCAGACCTCAAACAAAAGCATATACCTGATGTGCTTTTTCTGTCTGAGATACTTCCAGCCCAATCTACATCTATGTAGCCATACAATCTATACTCATGGCTACCATCATAGTATAGACCAAAGTCTATAGTCCCTTTCAGATATCTCATCACATGTTTTGCAACTACTAGGTGAACCCGTCTTGGTTGAACAAGATATTGACTTAAGGTGTTCACAGCAAAACAAATGTCTGGTCTGGTATTTGTTAAGTACATCAATGACCCAATGATTTGTCTGTAGTGAGTCACATCCACTAACTCTAATGAGTCATTAGCTAACAGCTTCAGGTTGGAGTCCATGGGTGTGGCCATGACTTTTCATTTCAACATATTGAATCTCTTCAATATCTCTACCACATACTTTCCCTGGTTGAGAAAGATTCCTTCTGAACTTTGCCATACTTCAGGACCTAGGAAATAATGCATTAACCCAAGGTCTTTCATCTCAAATTCTTCTGCTAGTTTCTTCTTGCTTTCCATGATCTATTTCTCATTCCCTGTCAAGAATAAGTCATCCACATATAGTAATAGAATGACAGGTACATCTTCTACAACCTTGTAGGAAAGGTTAGGATCGACTTTACTCTTGGAAAAGCCCATGCTCATTAGGAAACTATCTATTCTTCCATACCAAGCTCTGGGAGCTTGCTTCAGGCCATAGAGGGCCTTCTTCAACTTGCATACTTGATTCCTTCTGTCTTCAGCTTCAAATCCTCGTGACTATTCGATGTAAAACTCTTCCTCAATCATACCATTAAGGAAGGCTTGTCTTTACTTCATCATGGAAGAAACTTCCATGATAGTTTTGAAGGAAATGTACCTTGCTTCCTGGAGTAAGTGTCTCTTCAGAATTAATTCTCTCTTTCTGATAGAAACCTCTAGCCACAACTCTTACCTTACTTCTATCAGCAACATATCTTATCTTGGAAATCCATTTGGAAGATACCACATTTATCATTCTAGTATCACAACATCTTCTATGAGTTTGTCTTCTCAGGTCATCAACATATCCTAGTCTTCTACATTCAACCTT
>LPNX010149263.1:324202-386702 GCA_001517045.1 Pseudotsuga menziesii
TGACATTTCCTACAATTCAAATGCATCAGTTGCATGGTTAGAAATATTTCATAAAACATATGCATAACGACAAATTCTTATGCATCATGCAACTGTTTATTCAATACAACATTTATAATCTTTCTAGATGCCTTCCATCTCCACCATGACATTATTGAGATTGTGCACTAATCCAATATGTCAGCAAAGAGGTTCGATAAGTATCAATGGAGAGTTGTATAGCACCATGAGATACTTACCCATCACATGCATATCAGAAGTATACAGTCATTAATGCAAACAATCTATCATGCATAACACATCAACTGAATATAATCAAATGTATAACAAAACAATATCATGAAATGGCAATTGAATACTTATCTTTTATTTGTTTCATGGGTATATTCCTTCTTGAGTCTTCAGCTTCATCATATTCTTCATTCATTATAGCATCGTTTCTTATCCAAATGCTGAGGTGGATAAGCAGTTCTTCAAGAGTTGAGATCTTCATATTCCTCATTAATTGAGGGATCTTCTTTGGAAGATGAGATCTTGATCTTCAGAGACGAGCTTCTTCTTCTTCCCAAAGTCTGTTGAAAGTAACTGCTTCCTTTCGGAACACATTTCTTGACTGAATGAATTCCATGATCCTGGAAAGCCATTCAAGGTGGCCATCACCACTTCTGCATTCTTCACTTCTTCTTTCCCCGCTTGAAGTTGTCCTTTGATTTGAGAGATCCTTATGACTGCATGGTCTCTGCATTCTGGATCTTCATATTCTTCAGCTGATTTCTTAAGGTCATATTCCGATCTATGTTCTTCCCTTCAAATAGCTTGGTCAAGGAATCAAACCTCATCGATGTCTTTAGAAAATACACTTGTAGTACAAGTTGATTCGTAACTGAATCATCAATGATCTTCTGGGATTTGACCAAGTTCTTCTTGAGAAATGCTTCTAGCCTCATCTCCCCCTGAAATTGGAACCTCTATGGTCATGTAGGTGTCCAATCCATTTTCTTCAGAGAGATCATATACTTCTAGGCTTGGAAGTTGTCAACTTCATCAAGCTTATCATCAAGCTGATTTCATAGATCACTTTGAAATGAGAACCTCAAATGAACATAGCAAAGAATTAGATCTTACCGATTTGAGGTGTCTGTCCTGGTTCCGGAGCTGGCTGATCTAGGGTTTGTCACAGAAACCCTAATTTCAAAAAATTGGAATATTTCAGATCTTATTGGCTATATCTCTTCAAATGGATCTATCCAATGTACTCCATTTTTGAATACAGTGGAGGGAAGCTCCCGGAACAGGAAGCCCTAATTTTCCAATTTCTTCAGCAGAAATGTCTGTTACTGTTTCTGTGATATCTCCTAAATTTATGCTCCTATATGTCTAAAATTTTGTACTGAGGTAACCTCACATGTCCCTGATCCAACACCATAGGTTTCATTAGAATTGGTTTCACCATTTTGGATTTATGATACTTTTTCCAAGGTGACCTGTTACATGACTATTCAGAATAGTGAAGTTGTACGACATGCCACGTGTCACTGGTTCATCTTCTGAGTCTAATATTTGGACCACCGAAATTAAATTCCGTTCCCTTTCTGGAACATCTTCAAGAATTCCATTTGGACCTTTGTAGCCCAAGATATTGCAATTCTTCCCAGGTGTCTTGTTTAGGGATGAATTCTGGAAGAGGCTGGAACCCTAACTTGGAGAGAACATATCTCTTGGAATACAGCGAATATGAGAATGAATTTTGGAGACAGTGTTCATCCAGATTTTATCTTTGGCCCCTGAAAGTTTTATCTCATGATCCTTCTCCAATATCTTAATATAACGAATGTACCAAAACGTAGCAGTTTTAGTATTTAGGGTTTTTCTAGCTCGGGGTCAAACTAAGATTTGACTTTCCTAGAGTTTCACCCAACCAAATTTATTGATCCAGGTATCTAAAAATTGGTTTTGATGAGGAGAAGAATCCTATGCTGGTATCACTCAAAAATTCCTCTTCTGTAGAAAGCCCTAAATTCCACATCGAAAAATGAAAATGCTCGAAATCGAATTCCGCTTCGACAGAAAGATGTGCCCTTCAATGGAGAGTCATCCTAGCATACTTTTACTGATGGATTGTGGAGAGAGACCCAAAAAGTAAGAAGCCCTAATTTCCTGCAGCTACAGAATGTCTTCTTTTCAGTTTAGCTCTGATACCATGTTAAATTTTTCATATGCTTAGCTAAGACATTAGTATTTCATTTCACTTTCATGACAAAAGCATATAAACAGGATCACTGAAAGATAGACAAGCACAACCATGAAAAAGGAACACAAATATTTATCCTGGGAAAAATCTAGCAAAATATTCCTCAATATAGATGCCCAAAAAGATAAAAGATAAAACCAGCAAGGAGATCAAAGCCTAATCCTCCTCCTTCTCCAGCTACTTCTCTTCTCCACTAATGCGCTACACAAGTGAGAGTGTGTGTGTCCCAAATGAGGAGCACTACACCTCTATTTATATTCATCCATTCACTTAATTTAACTCATTTGACATGTAGGCTCGAGTTAAATCATGTCGGCTCGAGTTACACATGTAGGCTCAAGTAACCACACTGGGGTGCTAATGACCCACCTTTACAATTAGAGGGGACCACCTCATGACTCTTATTAGATCTTCCAATTAGGAGCATCGGGGCACAATGTAATACAAGTGGTTCTCCCGGTAGGACCATCGGGGACCACAAAAAGATACATATAGAATATTCTTTGAAGTTACAATATTTCAACATATAAATGGACAAGGGAGGATTATAATAATCCTAACACCCCCCTTAATCCTTACTTGGACAACTTCGGGCCCTAGAAACTAGGGCAAAAGTCACCCATACAATATAATGAAAAATAAAACTACTTAACAAACTAAAAAAAATGGGGAAACCCTCATGGGAACCCCCCCCCTCAAAATAAGCAGGAACAAGAAATACAAGCTATTCTTAGGAGAGAAATATTCCTCTTTGGGAAATAACTTGCAAAACCTTTTTTGCAATTTGCAACACTATGCAACATCATGGTTCTTCTATGAAAAATCATCCTAAAGCTACACATGTGAGCCTCTCAATATTCTTCTAATATGATGGATGTGGTATGTGTTTCTTATTTCTGGAGGAGGAAAGGAATGATCAATCGTGTTCTTCTATGGGAAAAATGGTTGATTATTTTCTATCATCAACAAACACTTTCCTAGAAATTTGTTTCATCACTCTGTAGATAGAGAAGATGTGTGAGAGAGTTCAACATTCTCATTATGATACTGGGACCTTATTCTCCTTATGTCTTATGGATTCCCAGCTCCATCCCCAGCTTCTTCAATGAGCTTTTGGGCCCATTTAGGCTTAGGAAACTGATTTGGAATGGGAGTTGGATCTGGACCTAGATCATCTTGAGGTACAATATCAATATCAATATCCTTCTGATATTGTTCCTCATTATCTGAAAACTGAAACATTAGACAACGTATCATTATCTATAAATGGAGATGAAAGAGAGTTTATACCTCCCCTTTCGAATGGTTGTTGAGATTGCGCTAGAGTTGAGTATGGAAGAATGATGCAGGAGCATCCTTATAAAAATTCATTGACTAATGATTCAACATTCCATGTCATCACTTCTAGAAGGATAAGCATCATTGTTAGATGGATAGGATTAGTTTTAATTTGTAATAAGTGGCAGATTTTCATTATCCTCCTTGAACTTTGCGAGGAATTATTCAAGGATAGATCTTTGTTGATAGGATTTATTTTATTAGGTGTATAGATCCAAGCTGTTTGGATCTAACATGTTTATTGAGTGTTATAAGAAGAATTGAATGCAACAGATTGGATATTATAACAGAGAGAGTGAGGAGTGAAGAACATAGAGTCAGTGTGTAATTGTACTTCTGGTCAAATTGAATGAAGAATAGAGTTTACTCTGCAAGTTATTGAGTGTGTATACCTTCATTTCAATCTCTATATGTATTAATATGAATTCTCTATGTGTATGTGTATAAGCATTCTTGATTGATAAACTCCAATTTTGTAGATCAGAGACGATAAGCTTCGAGTTGCAGAGGGAATTGATCCTTTCAGTGATCAATTTAGTGAATATTACAGAAGTTTTAAAGGATGTGTATCTTTAATAGATCCATGGCTGAGATCGACCTATCTACAACTGAGATTAATTCCACTGAATGAAATAATGCCTGAGATAAGTGTCGAGAACCAAAAGTGATCATGGATAAATCCTTTTTTATCAACGATGGAGATTGATATGGGAGAATATTGACAATGGAAAAATATTGCACTGGGTGAAAGTGACGGGAGGTTAACACAATTTTTGTATGCGGAATTTCTATAAAATTTGATTTGTCAAATTTCAATTTCACCTTTGATTTGGTGGGCACACAAATCCAATGGTCCAAAAGGATTTCACTGGTTTAACAATCCATTCTGTTAACATTTTGAATAGATGCAGAATTTTGTTATTAAATGGAATTTGTTAATTTTTTGAGATCCGACGAACAACGTAGACGACATATCAGCTATGTTTAGTTATTGATTGGATCGGGAAAATTGTGTTGACTATACCTATTACTCTTACCTGGCATTAGCTTTGGTATCAGACCTTGGCTAAATATGCTGCCAAGACAAGGACAAGCGCATGGGGTTCTTGTAGGACATGGTCAAGGAAGACAACCTACAGAGACAGATATGCAGAGAGGCATGAGAATAATGGAATAAATACTAGAATCTATGGGAAGAAAGAACCACTCAGATAATTCAGATAACAGTGATGAAGAAGAAGAATCCCTTGATGAAGAATAAGAATATCCTGAATAAGTCATAGTTTTGAAGATGTTGATGAAGGTCGGTAGCAGACCAAGAGTGGAAGTACCTATGTATGAAGCTAGCTTAAATGTTGAATAACTCATGGATTGGATTAATGCTCTGAATAAATATTTTGATTTTGAATAAATTGAAGACAAGAATAAAGTAAGATATGCAGCTACCAGAATAAAGGGACATGTAGCTATCTGGTGGGATGAGCTCTAGATCCATCGAGAAAGAAGAGGTAATTCAAAAATAAACTCTTGGGATAAGATGCTCTGTAATATTAAGAATCGGTTTATGCCTGATGACTATCAATTGAATCTTATTAGACAATTATAGAACCTTAGACAGAAGGCCATGACTGTAAAAGAATACATTGAATATTTTTTTAGACTGAGTATTAGAGATGGACACACACAGGGAGGTCTAGAAAGAGTTTCTAAGTATATCAATGGACTAAGATATGATATACAGGATGAACTCAATTTTTTAAATCTGAAACCTATAGAAGATGCATATCAAGTTGCTTCAAAGGTAACCAGAAAAACATAGGAAATAATATAGTAAGAGGAAGAGGATCTCCTAATGATGGAGGCAGGACTTCAAAATATGGAGCTAAGGGTTATAGAAGTTAGTCATCCCAAAGAGGAGGATACATAGGAGGCAGAGGAAGAGGCAAGCACAGAGAGGTAAAGTGTTATACTTGTGGAGAGATTGCACATATGTCTTGGAATTGTCCCATAAATCGGTCTTCAAATCAGAAAAATTTGAATGTTGCAGAGGCTCAAGAAGAGTCAAAAGAAGAAACAAAGATGAATAACCCTCGAAAGGAAGGAGAATATCTTATGTTGAAGAGAAGCCAGTGAAAATTTAGTTACCCATAACAGAAGCCAGTGGTCAGATTATATGTTGCAGAAAGGTTTTCTATTCAAGGATAGTAAATTGTGTATTCCAAGATGTTCGATGAGAGAGAATTTAATTTAGGAAAAGAATAGTGGAGGTATATTGGGACATTTTGGATAAGAATTTTGCTCTGGTGAGTAATTTTTATTTTTTGCAAGGATGCAGCATGATGTGAATAAATTTGTTGAAAGATGTCGAATCTGTCAACATGCAAAAGGGAGAAGTCGGCACACAGGATTGTATTGACCCTTGCTTATTTTATCTAGGCCTTGGGATTCCATGAGCATGGATTTTGTTTTGGGTTTACCTAGAACTCAGAGAGGTCATGATTCAATTTATGCTGTGGTAGACAGATTTTCCAAAATGGCTCATTTTATTGCATGTAAGAAGACTAATGATGCAAGCAATATTTCTTACTTATTCTTTTTTTTAAATGTAAAGTTGCATGGTTTTCCTTTGATTATTATGTCTCACAGAGATACAAAGTTTGTTGGTCATTTCTGGAGAACTCTATGGAAGAAGTTGTAGACCAATTTCAATTTTAGTTCTACTTATCATCCTCAAACCGATGGTCAGACTGAAGTGATAAATAGGAGCTTAGGGAACATATAGAGAAGTCTTGTGTATGAACATACAAAATAGTGGGACTTGGATCTTGCTCAGGCTGCATTCGCATACAATGATTCACCAAACAGAATTACAGGAATGAGTCCTTTTCAAATTTTCTATGGGATGCATCTAAGAGGTGTATATGAACTTAGAGATTTGTGAAAATGGGAAAGAAGAAGTGCACAGGATAAAGACTTTGCAATTAGCATGCATGAGCTGCAGGAGAATATCAAGAAGAGATTACAAGAAAGTGCTGAAAAAATATAAACAGAGAGCGGACTTGAAGAGAAGAGAAGTAAACTTTCAAGTCATAGATTTAGTGATGGCCTATCTTACAAAGGAAAGGTTCCCTAAACGAACTTATAATAAATTGAAGCTTAAAAATATTGTACCTTGTAAAGTTTAAGGAATTTTTTTGCAAATTCTTATGAGATTGAGCTTCCTTCTAACCTTCAGATTTCACTACTTTGTAATGTTTCAAATTTGTATCCCTTTAGAGATGTGGGTATTCATACATGTGGTATAACTTTAGACGGAGATGATTCAACTATATATTGGAAGGGACAACTTCCACATAAAGAACAGCCTCATATTGAAGCCATCATTGACAAAAGAATTTTAAGGAAGACTGGGAGAAAAAACTTCTTTCAGTACTTAGTAAAATGGAAGAGTCATCCTACTGAAGTTGCAGTTTGGATGATAGAATAAGAAATTTCCAAATAGAAAGTGCAACCAGAAGACTTACTGGAGAATTATTTTCTTCCCTGGGAGTATGATGCAGGAGCATCCAACTCATAATTCATTGACTGATGAGTCAACATTCCATGCCATCACTTCTAGAAGGATAGGGTTTGTTGTTAGATGGATAGGATTAGTTTTAATTTTTAATAAGTGGCATTTTCATTATTCTCCTTGAACCCTGTGAGGAATTCTTAGTGGATAGATCTTTGTTGATAGGATTTCTTTTATTATGTGTCTAAATCCAAGCTATTTGGATCTGACAAGTTTGCTGACTATTATAAGAAGAACTGAATGTAACAGATAGGATATGATAGAAAAGAGACTGAGGAGTGAAGAACGCAGAGTCAGTGTGTAATTGTACTTCTGGTCAAATTGAATGAATAACAGAGTTTACTCTGCAAGTTATTGAGTGTGTATATCTTTGTTTCAATCTCCAAAAGTATTGATTTTAATTCTTTGTGTGTATGTGTATCAGCCTGTTTGATAGATAAACTTCAATTTCGTATATTGGAGACGATAAGATTCGAGTTGCATAGGGAATTGATCCTTTTAGTGATCAATTCAACGAAGATTACATAAGGTTTAAAGGACATGTGTCTTCAATAGATCCACTACTGAGATCGATAGATCTACAACTCATATTAATTCCATTGAATGAAATAATGCCTGAGATAAGCACTGAGAACCATAAGTTACCATGGATAAATCCTTTTTTATCAACGACAGAGATCCATACTAGACTATATCAACGAAAAAATATACCACTAGGTGAAAGAGACGAGAGGTTAACACAATTTTTGTATGCGGAATTTTTATAAAATTTGATTTATTGAATTTGAAGTCCACCGTTGATTTGGTGGGGACACAGATCCAATAGTACAGAAGAATTATGTTTATTTAACAAGCGAGTCCGTTAACATTTTGAATGGATGTGGAATTTCATTATTAAATAGAATATGTTAAGTGTTTGAGATCCGAGGAACAACGTGGATGACAGATCATCTCTATTTATTTGTTGATTGGATAGAGAAAATTGTGTTGATTAGACGTGTTACTCTTACTTGGCATCACAGAAAGTGTCAGAATTCATATTCCTTGGAGGCATGGTTTGCAACACCCTTTTCTATAATATTTCCAGTTGAGATATTTGATATATCCACTAACTTAGGACAAAATACAACTTGCTTTGTCGAGCCAGTATGGGTCATCTGCTAAATAGATAACAAATTTGTTGCAAGAGAGGGAACATAGAGAACATTCTTGAACTCACCATGTTGGATTTGAAGAGAACCTATACCTACTATTGGGATCTAAGAATCATTAGAGGAAATTTCAACTAAAAATGGGCCTCCTAAAAAAAATTAATAAAATAATATTTATTAATTTTGGAGCAAGAAAAGAAAAAAACTACTTTTTTGTTTGTATTTTTTACATATATCCCCGTGTTTTTACTCAAATTTCGATCAGGAGAGCTCGTTGGATGCGGAATTAAATTCCACATCTAATGAGTACCCACTCATAATACTTTTTATGGACCACACTACCCAACAAACAAGAAATACCTGAAAAACTGTGATGATGATGTCATCATCACATTTTTCAGGTATTTCTTGTTTTTGGGGTAGAGGATTCCATCAAAAGTATGCCGAGTGGGTACTCGTTGGATGTAGAATTTAATTTCGCATCCAACGAGCTCTCCTAATCGAAATTTGAGTAAAAACACAAGGAGATATGTCGAAAATACAAACAAAAAAAAGTAGTTTTTTTTATGATACCTATCCCCAAATTTATATTAAAAAAAGTGTTTAAGAACTATACAGTATTTCAAATTTAAAGCAATTCCATTGGCTAGCACATGATGACATGGAATTTGAGTTAAATTTAAAAGGCCCATTTTGAGTTGAAATTTCCTCTAATGCATCACCATATGAATGCTAGGTGCTCCTGAAATATTGAGAGTGGTGAAGGATTCCTAGGATGAAACCATTTGATTGGATGCTCCAGAATCTATAAAATAAGCCTTCGACTACTAAGTGAGGATTTCCTTCAATGCATGGAACCTCTCATGATCTTATATCATTTGTCCAGCATCAAAATTCTTTACTCTTTGTGGAAGAGCCATATTGTTCTGTTCAAGGAGTGTTGACAGCTAGTCGATGGTCTTCATCATGCACTGGCTTTCTGGATGAAATCCTGTCATACAATAGGGACATCTAGTCTTTTCAAATTCCTTATTTTTCTTGGAACCCGAGGATCCTTCAGAAGATATATGATTCTATTTTGGCTTTGAATAAGTGGCTTTAGAATCCTTCCCTTTGTGCTTCCCTCTGTCTTACGCATTGTTTGATTCTAACATTAAGAGAGCTTGATTCTTGGTGCATTGAATCACTCTCATTTAAACCAATTTGTCCTTCTATTGTATTAAGACTCGACAAAATCATATAGAGAAGGAATCTTCCAAATAGGGATGGAATCTCTTCCGGAATGAAAATTAGAGACAAATATGGAGTACTCGAAACCAATTTGTCTAAGCACAGACAGCACAAGCTTCTCATCTTTCCTCTCAAATTAACATTGTTTGAACTACAATACTAAAGACTTATACTTTGTGAAGAACTTTTGAATGGATTCGAAATTTCTATGCTATAGGGCTATGAGTCCATTCTGCAATATGTTCCCTCGAAGCTCATCTTTCTTTCCAAACAAGAATTCAATATTTTCCAAAGCTTATTTTGGAGTCCTAAGTCCCTCAATATGGAACAGAAGATCCCAAGAGATATGAGTACACATGAAGCCTAAAGCAACATCAAGTCAATTCAAAAACTTATTCTTTTCAACATGATGTTGGGGATCAGTTTCTCTTCCCATAGTCATCCTATACAGGCCAATCTTGGGCAAGGATACTTGCATATCTTCCCTCCAATATGAATAGTTTAAAGGTGTAAGGATACGGGGTACGAGAGCTGAGGAATCCATCTCTCTGTATGCTGAAACATAAATTTTTCAAGTAGATATGTAGGTACCTACAAATGTCACTGAAAAATCAAAATCAATTCGCAATCATATCAATTTCAAGCCTTTCCACCTCGACATGTACACTTTCTCAGATTCTAACACACCTAGATAGACTTCTCTGAATAGAATTCAGAGGGATCAAGGATATCATTCCAGGATTTATGTGGAAATTCAGCTACTTCTAGTGTACAATGGAGGTCAGACAAGACTTCTTGCTATCCTAAACAAGGATATGATACCATGTTAAATTATTGAACCATTGAATTGAGAGGTGATTTGTGAAGTGGAATATCAAGAACAATGTGCACTAGACAAGACAAATTTGAGACAAATCTGATAATAATTGATCAATAAATTACAACATTAATCTTCATTATTTACAGCAATACACAAAAATGTTACAATAAGGATAATTTGAATCATGTGGATAAGATTTGAATCTACCAACTCAATCCTAAATGAATGGCTAACTAGGAGTGTCTAAATCACTGCATGGGATTCACTAGTCTAACTCTAGATAACTAATTCATTCTAACAATCATTTAAACTAGTTAAACTGACAAGGTAGTGCTGATGTATTTGTAACTTTGGAATGTATTCACTTGTCTATCTTATATTGTACCCCAATTTTCCTATCGGGATAATCATTTGTATTTCATTGTACCTCGATGTTCCTATCGGGAGAGTCATTAATATAATAAATTAATGTAAATCCATTGAGGTTAACCCTCCACTGTAAGTCATGGACATAACCCCCACAATTTACTTGAGGTTAACCCTCCTTGTTGATCGCGGGCAAAGTCCCCATAGTAGTGGGGCACTAGGGTTATTAGACTCTCCTAGAGATGTCGTCCCTAGTAAGTAATTGTTAAGTTGGAAATTAGTATAAATAGAGAGTGAGCCTCTCTATTTTACACACACACTCACCCAGCAATAGCACATAGGTGAGAGAAGAGGAGCTCACACAAGTGAGAGAAAGAACAGTTGTTGGAGATCATCTTTTTTGTCTTTGGTTTTTACAACTGCCATTAGTGCTCATTCTATCTCTGGGGAATTTGTGAGGTTTTCTCCTTTATGGTTTCCCCAAGGAAAATCTTTGCATCTCTTGTCTCTTGTGATTATTGTTGTGCATGTTATTCTCTCAGATAAGATCTTAGATCATATTGCTTAAATCATAAAAATATAACATGGTATTAGATCTAACCTGAGAACAAGACATTGTGTAGCTGCAGAAGATAGGGATTCTTACTTTTTGGGTCTCTCTCCACAATCCATCAGCAAAAGGAGGCTAGGCTAACTCTCCATTGAAGGGTGCATCTTTCTTTCGAAGCATAATTTGATTCCGAGCATTTTTAATTTTTGCTGCGGGAAATTAGGGATTTTCACAGAAGTGGAATTTTTGAGTGAGCCCAGTATAGGATTTATCTCCTCATAAAAATAAAATTTTAGAGACCCATTTTGAATTTTTTGGTTGAGTAAAACTCTGGGAAAGTCAAACCCTAGTTTGACCTGAGGCTTGAAAAACCCTAAAATACTAAAACGCGTAGTTTTGGTACATTCGATATATCTTGGGATTGAAGTGGCCAAACTTTTCACAGGCCAAAGATAAAATCCTGATGTACCCTTTCTAAAAATTTCAGCCTCAAATTCGCTATATTCTGGAAGATATGATTCCTGCAAATCAAGGTTCCATCGTTTTCTAGGATTCATCCCTAAACAAGACACCTAGGGAGAATTGCTATATCTCAAGCTAGGAATTTCCAAATAAAATTTTACAGGATTTTCTAGATAGGGAACATAATTTAATTTATGTGTTAAAAGTTTCTGATCCTGATGATGAAACAGGGACACATGGCATTCAATACAAGTTTGCTATGCGAAACAATCCTGAAATAAGTCACCTTTGGAAACCTCTCATAAGTATTAATTGGTGAAACCAATTCCACTAAAACCTTTGGTTTTAGAAATAGGACAGATGGGGCTACCTCAGTACGAAATTTTAGACACAGAGGATCAATACTTTCAGAGAGAACGCAGAAGCAATATCAATAATTTCTGTATAGGAAATTGGAAAACTAGGGCTTCCTCTTCCAGGAGATTCCCTCCACTGTTTTCAGAAAAGGATTACATTGGACAGCTCACCTTAAATATGCCCATATTTCTAATCAATCAGATCTGAAAGATTCCAAGTTTTGAAAATTATGGTTTCTCTGACAAACCCTAGATCGGCCAACACTGGAACCAGGATGGACACCTCAAATCGGTAAGATCTAATATTTTTCTATTTACATTTGAGGTTCTCATTTCAATATGACTACACCAGCTTGATGACAAGCTTGGTGAAGCTGACAACTTCCAAGAATGGAAGTATAGGATTTCACTGGTTCTTGAAGAAAATGAATTGGAAACCTACATAAGTGGAGAGGTTCCAGTTCCATAGGGAGATGAGGATAAAAGAATTACACAAGAAGAACTTGGTCAAGGACAAGAATATCATTGTGGATTCAATCAAGGATCACCTTATACCCCAAGTTTCTTCCCTAAAGACACCTAAAGACATGTTTAATTCCTTGACCAATCTATTTGAAGGGAAGAACATAAATCAGAAGATGAATTTGAGAAACTAGTTGAAGAATGTGAAGATCCAAAATCTAGAGACCATAGAGTCATACTTTACAAGGGTCTCTCAAATCAAAGAACAACTTGAAGCAGTAGAAGAAGTGGAGAATTCAGAAGGTGTGATAACCACCTTGAATGGCCTCCTAAGATCAAGGGATTCATTCATTTGAGGAATGTGTGCCAGAAGGAAGTGGTTACTTTCAGCAGACTCTAGGAAGAGCACACACAAGATGAAGCTCGACCCATAATAAGAGAAGAGAATATGGGAGCAACTGAATATCAATCCCTCACAATTCAAAGAAGATCCCTCAAGCGATGAGGAATATGAAGAACTCAATTCTTGAATAACCTCTTATATATATTGATCATTTGGATAATAAATGATGTTGTTATGAATTAAAAAGATGATGAAGCTGAAACAAGGAGTCTACCCATGAAAAAAAATAAAGATAAGTATTCAATTGTCATTTCATGATATTGTTTTGTTATGCATTTGTTTATATTCAGATGATGTATTATATATGATAGAATGTTTGCATTGATGAGAGTATACTGCTAATATGCATGTTATGGGTAAGTATCTCATGGTTCTATACAACTCTCCATTGCTACTTATCTAGAATGAAACCTCTTTGCTGACATATTGGATTAGTGCACAATCTCAATGATGTCATGGTAGAGATGGAAGGAATCTAGAAAGTTTCCATGATATATATGAATATTTTATTGGATAAAATAGTTTCATGATTATATCTTTATGCATAAGAATTTGTCATTATGAATATGCCTCATGAAATGTTTCTAACCATACAACTAATGCATTTGACTTGTAGGAAAGATCGCGTATAATGGCCTACAAGAAAAGAAGGATGAGACTTGTTCCAAAGAACAAGTGATGACAGTTCAAGAAAAAATCCAAGATGAACAATAATACAACGATAATTTAAAATAAAGAAAGAGGTCTCAGACACAGTGTAGTTATGAGACACAGTTGAGCGACATCATTGATGCAGAACCGTCCAGATATGAAGAAGTAGCCAAGAAGAAAGGGAAGGAGAGTACCGGTTCAAGAAGAATGATGTAGTAGAGAAACTTGAAGGGAACTCTGTAATTTCTTCCACATGGATCTATAAGATCCAACATGTAGTAGATGAAAACATCGTGGGATACAAGGAAATATTCGAAGCATGAGGATTCTCATGGAAAGAAGGCATATACTACGAAGAGACATTTTCAGCCACTGGAAGTTAAGACACATAACAGGCAAACTCATGTGTGCAAATTAAAGAAGGTCTTGTATGAGCTTAGAAGGAACCCATGGGATAACACATACATGAGGAGCTTGAAGATCACCTAGAGTGATGAAGATCTTAACCTTTCTACAAGGTTGAATATGAAATCCTATAGAGGATGACAAGATCACAGATGGGTGCGAGAAGAAATCTTGAAAAGGTTCAAGATAGAGGATCTTGGTATCCAGTGACCCTAGATGGATACATATAATATTAGTAGCATAGGAAGCTACTTATCAGTCCGGTAAAGAGTGTTTCAATGCATAGAGTACAAAAGACAAAGGGAGAATGATGCTCCACTTTAGAGGGAGTGACTGCAGAAGATCCTAAGGTTCAACATGGTACAACAGGATGGACAACTTACTAATGACTCTAGGATTTACTGAGAGAAAAGAGAAATCCAACCTTTGATCCAAAGTTGAAGGTGAGATACCAATTATTCTCTTGTTATATGTCGATAACTTGTTCCTGATAGAAAATAGAAACTCATTAAAAATGCAAGAAGGAGACTTGATGCCAAGTTCGAGTAAAGGGACTTGGGTATGATGCACTACTTTCTAGGCATGTAGGTGTGGAAAAATGCAAATGAAATCTCATTGGGTGAAGGGAAGTATGCAGTAGAGATCCTAAAGAGGTTCAAGATGATGGAATGCAAGGTCATGACCACACCTATGGCATTAAACCTGGAGCTATTGAGTGATGCTTCATTAGAGTCAGTTGATGCTACGATGTATCGTCAAATGATTTGTTCCTTGATGTACCTAACGAATACAAGACTAGATATTTGCTTTGATGTGAACACATTGAGACATGTTCACCTGATGGTTGTAAAGCATGCAGTGAGGTACATGAAGGTTACAATTGATTATGGGATCAAGTATGAAGTGAATCAAAAGATTAACCTAGAGGGTTATGTGGATTTAGATTGGGAAGGAAGTGTCGTTGATAGGAAGAGAACTTTGGGGTGCTAATTCAGTATGAGATCAGGTGTGATATTTTGCTTTAGCAGGAAGCAATCCTGCATGGTGTTGATTATAGCCGAGGAAAAATATGTAGCCACTTGCTTGGCTATTTGAGAGGTAGTGTGTTTCTTTTGAAAACTACTATTTGATTTGATTGATCTAACTTGCATTTTTGTATGATGCATAGAGGAGAAATGAAGATCCAAGTATGTGATCCAGATCGAGATCTCTCGAAATAGGGAGTTCTAGCATAGCCAGTGAGACATGTTTTCTGAACATAAAATCCTGGAGAAGATCGTAATTTCTCAGACGTAAATAGTCCTATAGGTTGTCCTTGGATGAAATCAGTCCTGGTGAAGCTCACAGGTTATCCTTGGACGTAATCATCCCTAATGCGATTCTATGCTAGAAATGGCCAGAGTGAAGTTTGAGTACTTCAGGGAGAAGCTTGGTGTTCTCCATATCGAGGTTCCCTACAAGGGGAAGTGATAAGTCCATGTTCCTTTCTAACATGGTGGTAGGTGGGGCCTCCCATGGTTAGATATAAGTGCAGAGACCTTTTGACATGGTGGTAGGATTGGTTCCTCCCATGGTCAAATGTAAGTGCATATCCCTTCTGACATGGTGGTAGGATTGGTTCCTCCCATGGTTAGATGTAAGTGCGTATCCCTTCTGACATAGTGGTAGGATTGGTTCCTCCCATGGTTAGATGTAAGTGTGGAGCCCTTCTAACATGGTGGTAGGATTGGTTCCTCCCATGGTCAGATGTGAGTGTGGAGCCCTTTTGACATGGTGGTAGGCAGGTCCTCCCATGGTCAGATGTAAGTGTGGTGCCCTTCTAACATGGTGGTAGGAGAGTCCTCCCATGGTCAGATATAAGTGCAGAGCCTTTCCCCGAATGATATATGGTGTGTCCTATCATGTCAGTGGATGTAAGTGCAGAGCCTTTCTCTGGATGGTAGATGGTGTGTCCTACCATGCCAGTGGATGTAAGTGTTGATCCTTTCCTTGGATAGTAGATTGTGTGTCCTACTATTCTAGAGGATCTAAGTGTTGGGCCTTTCTGACTGGGTCATATGTAAGTGCTTAGAATTTCCTGGATAGTAGATGATGTGTCCTACTATACCAGTAGATGTAAGTGATGGGCCTTTCTATGGATAATAGATGGTGTGTCCTATCATGCTAGTAGATGTAAGTGTTGGGCCTTCCTTGGATGATAGATGATGTGTCCTATCATTCCAGTGGATGTAAGTGTTGGGACTTTCCTTGGATAGTAGATGGTGTGTCCTACCATGCCGATGGATGTGAGTGCTGGGTGTGCCTTTCTGACATGGATGTTGGATGTGTTACTCCCATGGTAAAATTTAAGTGTTGGGCATTCCTTTCTGACATGGATGTTGGATGTGTTCCTCCCATGGTCAGATATAAGTGTTGGAGAAGATGAAGACCTACATGGAGGCTAGGCCTACAACTAGCATGAAAAAGGGCTAGCTCTATAGAAATTCATGTGATGAGTAGAATTCAGAGATAGCACCATTTGATTGAGATAGCAGAGAAGTGATGATGATCCAGTGATGATCCAATGATGATATAGCTTTGATGATGATCCATCTTTGATGTTGATCCAGTGATGATCCAGATTTGATCCAGTGAAGAAGAGTTGTGTTGATGAATTGTGTCAAGAGAATACCTTCCTAGTTAAGAGAGAGTGTTGATGTATTTGTAACTTCAAAATGTATTCACTTGTATATCTTATATTGTACCTCGATGTTCCTATCAGGAGAATCATTTGTATTTCATTGTACCCCGATAATCCTATCAGGAGAGTCATTAATATAATAAATTCATATAAAGTCATTAAGGTTAACCCTCCATTGTAAGTCATGGAAATAGTCCCCACAATTGAGTTGAGGTTAACAATCCTTGTTGATCAGGGAGAAATGTCCCCATAGTTGTGGACCACTAGGGTTATTAGACTCTCCTAGAGATGTCGGCCCTGGTAAGTAATTGTTAAGTCAGAAATTGGTATAAATAGAGAGTGAGCCTCTCTATTTTACACACACACTCACCCAGCTATAGCGCATAGGTGAGAGAAGAGGAGCTCACAAAATTGAGAGAGAGAACAGGAGTTGGAGATCATCTTTTCTATCTTTGGGTTTTACTGCTTCCATTGGTGCTCATTCTATCTCTGAGGAAGTTGAAGGGTTTTCTCCTTTATGGTTTCCCCAAGGAAAATATTTGTGTCTCTTGTCTCTTGTGATTATTCTTGTGCATGTTATTCTCTTAGATAAGATCCTAGATCATATTGCTTAAATGATAAAAATCTAATAGGTAGGTGGAAAAAGGCACCACTTCCCCATTCATCTATGCAAAAATGGCACTATACTAACTGAAAGTGATCTAACTGAATGTAATTGAAGGTTGACTCAGCATAACTGGTAACCTACCACAACAAACTGATGGAGGTTGTTGGTAGCACTTAAAGTGGCTCCTAAAATTTAGGTAATGGTCTCATTGGAACTTAAACTCATGCATGAAGATGTAGTAAGTGGCAGTTAACCTCTATATCTGTTCCCCATACTCCAGTACCATAAATATGCTTCCCTATGCTAGACAAAATTATCAATAGACTAAAAATGGATGAGGAAGGATTATCATAATACTAACAGGATATATCCTCAGTTATAGAATAATCCACTATCAACTAGGGTGAAGGATACAACTAAAGTCATCTCCCTCTTATCTCACAATCCATTTTCTCACATGCTTAGCCAAACTTCCCACTTTTGACAAACTACATGGATTTCACTCATTCATCCTATTCATGGTACTATTTATACTACCCCACAAAACACAAGGAAGGAATTTCTCTTCATTGCCCCATAGTACTCTTAGGAAATACAACGCTTAC
The DNA here is from genome assembly GCA_001517045.1 of Pseudotsuga menziesii. Taxonomy (NCBI): domain Eukaryota; kingdom Viridiplantae; phylum Streptophyta; class Pinopsida; order Pinales; family Pinaceae; genus Pseudotsuga; species Pseudotsuga menziesii. The sequence goes on from LPNX010149263.1 coordinate 342,111, forward strand.
AGTGCTTACCAATGTTTACAGAAAGAGTCTAACCTATTTTATGATGTCAGAGAACCTCCCGTAACATTAATTCATGGCTCATAAAGCATAAAAAGGTATAAAAACTTAATAATTAAAGGTTTCTATATTTCCCAAACTCTATGTTCTCCTACAACCATCTATTTTCTATAATGTCTGAAATTTTCCCTTCTCAATTTGAATTTATAGTTATTTCTTAGTTTGGTAATTGTAATGGAAATGGAATGAACAACAAGAAAAAAACTCTTCCTAATGTAAAAAATGTTGTAAAACAATTATGCATGAAAATAATCAGTAAACTCCAAAAGAGATGACAGTATGGTTAAAAATACAAATGACATAACTTTTGACCCTAGAAGAGAAGATCTTACAATAGTCATAGGATTATATTCATCCAATGATTCCATAACTACATGTGAATACTTTCTCCACCATCATCACAAATGCATTTAATGATTGGATTTAATAGTCAAAATGAAGTAATTGGTTCATTTAAAGAACATGGAAGCAAATGTATGAGTCCTAAGGTTGACACTTGGCAATAGAAGATTTAATATCCCATAGTCCCCTTTCCTCTTCCATTCTAGTGGAATAATAGCCCCTCTAGTTCTCTTTACACAATCAACTTGGACCATTTTATTATTAACTTTCCAACATAATATGTGCATAGCCTTCATGTTGGAATGAAAATCCAACCACATTCACCACATAGAAATATTTACATTATACATGACTAGACATTCACTATTCGAGCCTTATCCTTGAGCTCCGCACTAGGAATGCATATTGGTACATGTACATCATTTACATAATTTAATTTGATGCATTATGTGGAGAACCAATCCAGTTTACTAAATAAACATCCAAATTAGATATGCAAGAATAAAAGAATCCATATAATAATATATTGGAATAATTAATAAGAGATTATATGATAAATACAATGATAGGGACCTTATATACAATCTTAATAGTCACTTTTGATGATTGTTCACAATGGTTGTGTCCCTTGAATAATAATAATAATAATAATTTACTATTTGTATAAATTATGTATATTACAAAAAGAAAAGTTATAACAACATACTATATAAAATCCATAAATGAATATACTTGAATAATGAATAGAGATTATATGATAAATACATTGATAGAGACCTTATATACAATATTAACGGGAACCTTTGATGACTCTTCACAAGGGTTGTGTCCTATCAATACTAATAATAATGTATATTACATTTCATTTCCTTAAAACTGCTTTGTCCTCAAAGCATAATTATTGTAAAACTTCTCCTTAAATTTTGTTCTAGCTCATAACGTATTTTCTTTTTAATTGGTATTATTTTAAGTAATAATTATCTATATTAATATTTGGAAATACATATATATGGATATAGTAGTGCAATCCTACAAATCAAGTCTCTTTAAGTAGTTTTCCACGGCATGAAGGTTATGAAAACTTGCATGCCTCATAAGGTAATTGGGCCATAAGAAGCACCATCATTGTCTTGTGTACTTTTTGACACAATTTAAAGTATAAAGTATGCCGCTTCCATGAACTCCTTGTATTCCATATTTGATTCATCTATAGAGGGGTGATACTTCCCACCTTGAGGCGCCATAATTCTTTGAACAGGGTAGCCAAATTCCCAAATAGCAAAATACTGCAAATTGAATTCTTACTTTGTGGAGAATCAAGCCAAAACTAGAGGTCCATAGCACTTCATTTCCCATTTAATTCATTGCAACACATGATCGTTGATTTTATCAGGCATGTTGGACTCTTATTATTAGCTCAATCCATGATTCTCCATTGTGTGCTCACTTTCCTTCTCATACGATCCTTTGAACCAGTCTCCACCCAACCTTGTGCCATAATACTCCCCTTTTCCATATATATGTAGGTGTACAACCACCTTAATGTTTAGGGAAAATGATCCTTCTATGTCCATCCTCCACTGATGATCCTCAACTAACATGCAATCGTCCTCCTCACTATTCACTCAGGAATCCTCTCCATTAACCATGCAATCCTTCTCCTCGCTAGCCACCTGGTCCTTCTCCACCCTAGGGTAGTAGATATAAGTTTGATTTAGTATAAATTATAAACCAAAAATTTAATTTTTTAATGGTCAAATACCTATTCAAGGAAACCCTAAATTGTTTTTTTGGGGCCAATAGTCTGTAAACAACGAAAACACTTTGATACCAATGTGGCAATATGGTTCATTAAATATCCAAAATAGATATATAGGAATAAAAAATCCCTCTAGGAATATATTTTAATAATGAATAAGATATTATATGATAAATACAAAGGTGGGGAACTTATATATAATATTAATGGGGAACTTTAATGACTCTTCACAATGGTTGTGTCCCTTGAATACTAATAATTATTATTATAATTATAATAATAGTTGTTGTTGTTGTTGTTGTTGTTTAATATTTATATATATTATGCATATTACACATTCTAAGTCAAAATCGGGGGTATTACAATCCCATCCCCCTTGGAATAGCATCATCCTTAGTGTTTCCTCATGTTAGAACAATAATCCAACCCCTTAGTACCTTATTCTAAGTCCCTAGTCAATTTTATTGCATTTGTGCATTAATACACTATGGTTTTGGACTTAGGGTGCTTAGTTGGAAAAATAACTAGTAAAATTGGGGAATTCACACCCACATGAGAGCTATAGCTCAATCAAACCTCCACATGTGCACCCTCATCATTTTTGGTGCACTCCCATTCATTGAATGTGGACATTCTGGCTAACTAGGAGTGCTAGGGGTGGATTTTGTCCAATTTTGGACTATTTTGGAGCATTTAATGCCACTTGGAGCCTCTCACTCACCTTATTTTGCACACACACGCATGAAAAGGAGTCATTATTGCTCCAAGTCATTTCATCCATGTCCACACAATAATTCATGGCCATTTAGGCTGATTTGGAGCAAGTTTGGCCCACCTAGGGTGGATTGAGGCCAATTTGGCCAATTTCACATCTACGATCATTTTGGGATTCCCAGTCATCTTCAGATGTAATATAAACCTGTTACTCACATATTTACATGTTAGCCAGTCAAATAATAACATGTTTTAGTTCACATTGCATGTGTAAAATTGTTCTCTTTTAATGGTTTTTTGATGGTTTTGCATCAAACTCAATTTGTGAGTTTCTATAAGGCTCCTAGATCTCGTTGTAGATTTAAATTCTCACATGGTATCATATATGAATGGATTTTAGTGAGTTTCATATCAATATTGAGCATTTGAGATGCATTTTTTTAGAGAAATTACAAATAAAATTGAGTGGTTTTGCGGGAATTTCGAAAAATCTTCACCATTAGCGCGGGAAGAAATGGAAGAAACCTGCATATTTCTTACACCTTTCAATTTATTTTATTGGAATTCATATATGGTTATTCAATTGAGATCCAAGGTTCTCTACAGAGTTACCATGGGCACAGAGGTGGAGACAAACTCTATTGTAGAGAAATCAAAGTACTTCAATAGACTAGATGAAGCATATGGATTGTTATGCCTGAGTATCTCAAGAGAAATTTTGTTCTCCATGAATTCAAATTCTGGCCCAGCAATTCGAATGGGAGATGACTCTGAAATCCAGACCAAGGGAATTGGTAGGATTGATTTAGAGCATGGTTACTTCAGTGATGTGCTATATTTACCCTACTTAGAAGCAAATTTCTTGTCAGTCTATAAAATGACCCATACAAGAGAATAAAAGAGAGTCAAATTCACTCCATACTTGGTATATATTGTAGAAATCTCATCAAACCAAGTTGTAGCAGTTGGAATGCAAACCACCATGAGAGGATGTACAAGTTTTCAAATTTCCTCCCAAGTTCCAATGACCAAGCGTTCCTCTCATAGGCCAATGAGACATCCAAGATATGACATGAGAGGTTTGGACACATGAACTACAAATACCTCCAAGAACTGCACAGAGATGAGATGGTGGAAGGACTTCCTCAAATGAAATCATCAAATGGAGCTTGCATTTGTGTGTAGTTGGGAAACATCTAGAGCGCAACTATGAGAAGGGGATGGCAAGGAGATACAAAAAACCACTTGGGTTGGTACATTTATATCTTATTGGTCCTCTTCCCACTCCATAATATGGTGGATTAAGGTATGTACTCACATTTATTGATGACTACTCAAGATTCTGGTGGGTGTACTTCCTTAAATTAAAATATGAATTTTTTGAGAAATTGAAGATTTGGAAGGCATTAATAGAGAATGAAAGTGGGCATAAGATAAATATCCTTAGGATTGATAATGGGCAGGAGTATTTCAATGAAAATATGCATCACCTTTGTCAGTAATTTGGCATCCAAATGCACCATTCAACTGCCTACACACCACAACAAAATGATGTGGCAGAGAGGAAAAATAGATCTCTCAAGGAGATGGATACATGCATGATTGAAGCAAGGGATATAAATCCCAAGATATGGGATAAGGATATTAATTTTTATGCACATATAAAGAAAAAATCATTCCACAAATAATTCAAAGGAAATACACCCTACGAGGCATGGTTTGGCCATAAACCAAATGTCTCAAATTTCAGGATTTTGGGATCAAGAGCATGGGCTCGAATTCCTTATGAAAAGAGGAAGGTATTTCAGCCACAAATAAAGGAATGAATCATAGTTTACTATGTTGAGGATACAAAAGATACAAACTATTTTACACTTCCACATTCAAGACTTTCATTGAGAGGAATGTGCAATTCAAAGAGGAACCAATACCATATTTTGAGCTTGCACTGGGGGAATGCTCTTCTCCTCAAGAACTTGATGATGTAAGTGATGATTAATTCTCTTTATTTTATGATATTTACGATAATAATATGGATGTATATTACATTTCTATATATTTCTGACCATCAAGTCCCAAGTGGGCTGAAAAAATCATACAAGCTGTAGGGGAATTGGATGGCAATCCCCAAGAACCTAGGAAGACTAGATCTCAATCTAATGCTTCCTTTGCTAGTGAAAGTGATATTTCTGAGAAATATTATATTCTTATTGGATCTGATCCATGTTCATATCAGAAATATTTAAATTACCCAATATGGAAAACATAAATGGAAGAATAATTTCATTCTCTCCAAGAGAATGAAACATGGGAATTGTTTTCCCTTCCTCCCAAGAGGAAGCTTGTTCAATGCAAGTGGATATTTTGAACCAAACTTGATTCTGATGGTTCAGATGTGAAATAAAAAGACATATCAGTTTCTAAGTTCTACTCTCAATTCCATGGTGTGGATTACACCAAGACCTTTGCACCGGTTGCAAAAATGGACTCCATAAGACTAGTTCTAGCAATTGCAGGTAGTAAGGGTTCGCAAATGCACCATATGGATGTCAAGAGTGCATTATTACATGGTGAGATACAAGAGGAGATATACATGCAGCAACCTGATGGTTTCCAATGGGATCTTTCACTTTTTTTTAGGTTGAATAATTCACTATATGGACTCAAGCAAGCCCTTGGGGCTTGGTATGCAAAAATGGATGCTTTCTTGCTCTCTATTGGTTTCATTACATGAAAATCTGATCCAAATATATATTTTCAGAAATATTATGGTATTTTTAAGGTTATTATTCTCTATGTTGATGAAATATTAATTACAAGGTGATGCAACACTTCAACTGGTTCAATTAAGTCATCTCTACATAGTGAATTTGCCATGACAGATCTAGGATTGCTAAGGCAACTTTTGGGTTTGGAAATTGAGAAATCTCAAAGGGTCATCATGCTGAGTAAAAAAAATTATGATTCAGACCTGATAAATAATCTTAACATGTCTTATTTTAAGTCATCCAAGTGTCCTTTCCTTTCCGGCATTAAACTAGGTGAATTTGGCAATTCTCCATTGGTAGATTGTACACTCTACAGGAAGCTAGTTCGTAAATTTCTCTATCTTACACATACAAGACCTGATTTATATTATGTTGTAAGTGATGTATCGATACATATGCACCAGCCACATAAGCTACATGTGAAGGAATCCAAAATAATCCTCCAGTATGTCCAGGGAACAAAGAATTTCGAGGTGCACTATTCAGCTAGTGCTTCACTTCAACTAGCTGGATTTTTTTATTCAGATTGGGCTAGAGGTCCCACTGAAAAAAAATAAACTTCAGGTTTTGTTATAATTATTTATGAAGGTACATTTTTCTGGTCAATTAAGAAACAACATACCATTTCTTCAGTAGAGGTTGAGTACAGGGAAGCAATCAATGCAACTACACAGTGGTTGCAGGGAATTCTTCGGGAATTTGGTGTCACAATTGATTCTCCTACCAACATTTGGGTGGACAATAAAAGTTCCATAAACATATATACTGATCCAGTTCATAGGTAGATAAAAAATCATATTGAGATCCATATGCACTAAATCCGGGGATTAGTGCATGACAGGGTGATTTCTTTGCAGTATTGTCCATCCATCGAGCAAACTCTCGACACTTTCACCAAGACTTTCACAGAGAATACCTTCACTCACTTGATATATTTTCTTGGAGTGAGTGATTCTTGGTTATTTTTTCTATTTCTTGTATTTTTTATCCCCATGTCCATTCTTGAGGGAATTTTTTGTCCCATGTGGTTTTCCTTCTTTTCCTCACTTCATATGGACAAATAAAAATTTTGTTATGTATTGAGGTGACTTGAGCCTTTGTTTCCAAGACCTCCCACTTGATTTTATGTGCTGTAGTAATTTTTTGGTTAAGTAGGGGCATAATAACAATAATACAACCCCTCAATACCTTAGTCTAATTCCCTAGTAAATTTTATTGCATTTGTGAATCAATACACTATGGTTTTGGACTTATGGTGCTTAATTGGCCAAATAACCAGTTAAATTGGGGAATTCACGCCCACGTGAGAACTCCAGATAGTTAAAACCTTCACATGTGTGCAATCATCATTTCTGGTGTGATCCCATTCATTGAATTTGGACATTGTGGTTGACTAGTAGCGCTAGAGGTGGATTTTGTCCAATTTTGGACTGTTTTGGAGCATTTAATTCCACCTAAAGCCTCTCACTCACCTTATTTTGCACAATGACACATGCCAAGGATTCATTATTGCTACAAGTCACTTCATCCACATACACACAACAATTTTTTTTTATTTGGGATGATTTGGAGCAAGTTTGGCCCACCTAAGGGGGATTGGGGCCAATTTTGCCAATTTCACATGTACAGTCATTTTGGCCTTCCCAAGCCTCACGAACCACTTTAGATGTAATATAAACCTATTAATAACATATTTACATTTTATACACTCAAATAATAACCTGTTTCCATTCACATTGCATGTGTAAAATTGTTCTCTTCTGATGTTTTTTTGTTGGTTTTGCATCAAATTCGATTTGTGAGTTTCTCTAAGGATCATAGATATTGTTGTAGATCAAAATTCTCACACCTCAAAAAAAAATGGATATGTCTCTCTCATGGAATCCTCCAGCTCCCATGTATCCTTGAATACTAATAATTATTATTATCAATTTGTGGATGGTATGTATCACTAAAGTTCAACAATATACCCAAATATGAAAAAAGGATTTTCTAAAAATTTCAAGTAAATTTGTATCACAGTCAAATACAATTGCTTTCGGTAACCCACACAATTTGAATATTTAGTTCATGAATATTATTTCTATCTCATTATCCTTGTAAGTAGATTTAACTACAATAAAATGCGCTATGTTAAACGATTTATCCACCACAACCATGATGGAAAAATGATTCCTTGATTTAGTTGGAAACCTGGTAATAAAATCCATACTTACCACTTCCCATTTTCATTATGGAACTAGAAAAGGATGCAATACACTTGCCAGGTATTGATTCCCAAATGATCACTTGCTAACATTGCATACATCTAGAAATACACTAAATGATTTATTTCTTCGTCCCTCGACAACAATATTTCTTCCTTACTATAGCAATTTTTTTCTAACATTTTGGGTGATTAAAATATGGCATTTTCTAGATTTCATCCATACTTATTCTCCTTGAATTTGTCACACTAGGAATTACATTCTATTTTTATAAAAAAAAATATTATCTTCCTAATGATAACATTCATACCTCTTCTCCAAATTTTGCTACTATAATTTATCTTTTACTTGCACATAATGCTCATCTTCAACAAGAGAATCAACAATATTTTGCCTTAGATCTAATTGGAAAATGTTGATGCATCCTTCTATTGAGTGCATCAACCACTTTATTCTATTTCCCATTTATGTGTTTGATATCAAAATCAAATTCACATAAAATTCAATCCATCTATATTTCCTTGCATTTAGTGTTGATTGTTCAAACAAATATTTCATACCCTAGTGGTCTATTCTAAGCTTGAATTTTTTTCTCACCAAATATTACCTCAACTTTTTCAAAGGATTCCCTATTACTACTAGCTCTAAATCATGGGTAGCATAATTATTTTCATGTTCTTTTAGTTTTCTTGACTCATACCATACCAAATGGTTTTCTTTCATATGAAATTCTCCAAATATATATTTGCATGCATCATTACACACCACAAAACATTTTAGGGTTTGCAATTTTTTAAAATTGGAGTACTTGTAAGAAGCTTCTTTAGTAACTAGAATATTTCTTCACATATCTATGTCCACTTGAATGTTATTTACTTCTTTTGAAAATAAGTGATGGGGTGTTAAACCTTAGAGAATACCTCAATGAACATTCTATTTTATGCAACCACGTCCTAGAAATAACATAAAAATAGCAGAAATGGACCAAAAGAGAGTGATCCACACTTTAGTAATGAATAACAAAGATAAATAACAATTCTCTTCGAGGGATGAACCGACTTACATGATATAATAAGTAAACAAGACCATAAAACCATCTTAGAAAAATTCTTTCTTTACCATGTGGTAAGTTTTTAAGAAACCCGAGTTCCCTCTTATCAGTGAGGAATGGAATTCAAAAAGTACCTTTTTCTTGAGCTGGGAACTCTTACCAAGATATAGGTGATACTTGTACCATAGCAAGTCATCTTTCCACATAAATGTATTAGAGGCATTGGGATATTATTGCATATTTTGAATGAATGTCCATATATCTTCACCATTTTTCCATTCATCCCTTGATTTGGCTATCCAATCTAGTTGGATGATCGAGATAGCATAGAGTAATGCATCAACATCCTCATATTTCTTGGAGAGTGCATTTACAACAACATTTTTCTTCCCCTTTTTGTAGATGATTTCAAAGTCATATCCCAACATCTTTGTCACCCATTTTTGTTGCTCTTATGAAGATATCCTTTGTTCCAAGAAGTATTTAAGGCTATCATTATCAATTTTAACCTTGAAATGTCTCCCCATAAGGTAGGGGCGTCATTTCTTCAAGGAATGTAGTATTGCCAACATTTCTTTCTCATAAACTATATTTTTTAAGTTCTTTCCCTTTATTGGATGACTTGTGAAGGAAAGAGGGTGTCCTTCTTGCATTGGTACAACTCCAATTCTAGTTCCTGAAGCATCACATTCCACAATAAAGGTTTTTGTGAAGTCTAGTGTCACCAAAAAAGGAGCTTTACACATTGCCTAGATTTGAGTTGTTGAAAATATTGAGTTGCCTTTGGAGTCCAAGAAAATTCATATTTATTCAGTAATGTTGTTAGAGGAGTTGTTATTCTTCCATAGTTCCGAACAAACTTGCGGTAGTACCCTGTCAGACCTAAGAATCCTCAAATATTATTTTATTTTTTTGGAATCGGCTAGTCCATCATTGATTTAATTTTGCTAGGCCTACCTTGACACCTTCATGAGATACTATATGACCCAAATACTCTACATTTTATCCCAAAGAAACATTTTGAGGGTTTTGCATATAGTTCTTTCTCCTTTAGTAATTGTAGTTCCCTATCAACATGTTGAAGATGTTCTTCCCAAGACTTGTTATATATTAGTATATCATATAATAATACCAAAAAAAAATTCTAAGGAAAGGCTTGAAAATAGAATTCATCAAATCTTGAAATGTTGAAGGAGCATTTGTGAGACCAAATGGCATGACCGAAAATTCATAGTGACCTTCATGAGTTCTGAATGTTGTTTTTGGGATGTCTTCATCCTTCATTCAAATATGATGATACCAGGAATGAAGATCCAACTTTTTGAATACAACTCCTCCATGTAATTCGTCTAAAAATTCATCAATGACAGGAATACGAAACTTATCTTTAATGGTGATCTTTTTGAGCTTCTATATTCATGACATATATGCCATGATCCATCTGGCTTGGGTAATATTACCACTATTACATAGTAAGAACTTTGGTTAGGCCTAATTATTCCATCCTCTAACATATCAACAACCATACACTCAAATTCACTCTTCTAGATATATGGATATCAGTAAGGCCTGATGTTAGGAGGAAAACTACCTAGAATTAAGTGGATAGCATGATCAAAGTCTCAAATAGGTGGATTACCTTTGGGAATATCTTCAAATACCTTGGAATGTGTATTAATGAACCTTTAGAGATATGGGGATATAGAGAACTTTGAGGTTTGAACATATAATGAGCATAATTTTTCAACTACACCTTTATGTCCATTTTTAAACAACTTTTCCATTCCATTAGAGCTTATCACCTTTCTTGGTTTTCCTTTGATACCATTTAACTCGTATTATTTTCCTTCCCATGAAAATTTAATGAAAAGTTTTTTGAAAATTAAAATCCATTGTTCCCAGTGATTGCAACCATTGGACACCTAATACAACATCAACCCCACCCATTGGGATATCAATAATTGGACTATTCAATACATATTCCCCCATAACAAGATTGATATTATGGAATTTCTCTAGGCAATTTATAGTTCCTCCTTCTGCAATCATAACTTGAAACTATGGTGATGGATATACAAAGAAATTAAGAACTTTGGCTAATTTACAGTGAATGAAGTTATGAGTACTACCAAAATCAATTAACATTGTTACCTTCTTATTTTTGATGTAATATTCAATCTTGAGAGTTTGAGGAGTGCTAATTCCATCCAATGCATGACACAATATGGTGGGAGTAATTTATTCTAAAGTATCCTCTTCTATTTCTTCTAATGTCACCTCTTCTTGAGATGCTTCCTCTTCTTTTGGTTATTCCTCTTCACAATCAATGTAGAATAATTTATTCTTGCCACAATTATGTCCCTTACTATACTTTCTTTCACAATTAAAGAATAATCATTTTGTTCTTCTTCCATCTAGTTGTTGGGGTGTCAACCTTTGTGGTTTAGAAGAAGGAACATTATTTTCTCTGTATGTATTGGAGAACTCATTTCTAGTAGTCATTGCCATATTTTTACTTTCAACCTTCCTTTCCATCATGAATTCCTTCTCTATGGATGAAGGTTCAAAGAGACACACCTAATGTTGAATTCTATCTTTCAAGGTTCCAATAAATATATCTAACAAATTATCTTATGAAAAATTCTTCGCTACTGAAATTGCTTAATGTGATCAGTAGCTTAACTTTATTTCTTGAGATTTACCAACTGGATAAAGAAGGTGTTGTTATTTATCTCCCCATAATGTGCAATAAATTCTTCTATGAATATAAACCAAGAGACAGTAGAGTCCTTGTTAGATTCACAAAGCCATTGTTACCATGCAAATTGATCAGGTTCTAAATATAAGGATGCAATTATTACCTTTTGCAAAGTGGGAACCTCATGTAGAACAAAGAATTGCTCCATCTAAAAAATCCATGTGATTGGATCCTTTCCATAAAAATTTCTCATGTCAATATTGAGGATAAAGTAGTTCCTTCGACCTAAACTGAACCCATGAGGTTGTAGTGAATCGTCAACTTTGGAGGAATCCAACTTCCTACTCTCTAATTGTTTTTCAATTTTATCCAAGCGTGACTGAACTAAGTCATATTTTTCCTCCTTGTCCTCTTCTTGAGTATATATATGAGGAATACAACTATTTTTTATATCCTTCATCAATTCCTTCAATTCTTGAAGATATTATTTTCTAGCCATCCCTTTGATATCCTCTTTACTAGACATCTTCTTTTCCAATTTAACTAAGTCAATAATTTTCACATTTCCTTTAATCGTATCTTCCAACTTGGAGACTCTAAAAAATATGTATTTTATATCATCATATGTCGGGGATGAATCCTCTATGGGTTTGAGTGGAGTGTGATTATTTCCACTTCATTTTGGTGGCATTTTGAACAATAAATATATATCACACCCTAGAGTTTACCGTAAATAGATCCTTCTACTCAAAGCTATTCAAATGCAAAATGACGTACCTTTTTCAAACCCCGATTAAAAGATTGTTTTAGGGACAACTTGTAAATGAGATAAAATTTGAATTTCAACTCCTCTAGGTTTGAAACGTCGTCCTGTGGCACCCTAATGTGTCATTTTCCAATGTCGTGGGTCTGACCTAATTTGGATGTGCCGACAAGGAGTTATTGTAAGTATCCCAAACCTTCTTAGTTTGGCCTATCCATAAGAGATAACTTGTATTGTATTCCATGTGTCCAATATTTTGTTTCTATAGCTTAAATGTCTACCATAGATACCATGGTTTGTATTCTTTCGGTTGCAACCGTTCTCACTTAATTTGGATCTCAGATGCCTCAGATATGACCTTTTTCCCTAGAACCCTTGTTGTAGACTAGGTTATCGACTTGTCAAAAACCGTAGATTCCTCCATAATTATATCTAAACTCTAATGGATAAGAATATGAATTTTGGATTGGGGATATATCATCTTGTTTGAGAATTTGTTTTAACCTTGATCTCTGATTCCTTGTAGAAAAAGTGTTGTAGCGAAAATTCCAAGATGACTTGTTTTATAGAAGCCAGTCCTAGGGAAAGAGCTCTAATACCAAATTTTATGCAACCAATCCCCAGAAATAACATAAAAATAGCAGGCATAGATGAAAAGAGAGTGATCCGTGCATTAATAATGCATAAAAAATAAAAATAAAAATCATATTTGAAGGAACCTCTTTACACAATATACTTGTGTACCCAAGATAAGATAATATCCAATTATTACTAAAATGAGAATATATCCATCCTATATATAGGAGACAAAGGTGTATGATAAAATCTAATAGACCCAATCCAACATAAATAATATGTAATGCACCACAATATAGTGGGTAATGTGCTACGTTATATGGGGTAATGTGTCATCATTAAGGGCTTAACATTCTGTAATAACCAACAAGACTGATAAAATATCTCACATCTATCACATTGTTTGGAGTTGGCCAATTCACAATGGCATTCAATGTTTTATGGATCCATTGATATTCCTTCATCTGAAATAATGTGACCCAAATAATGAATTTTCTTTTGATAAAATTCACATTTCCTTAGTCTTTCATACAACTATGTTCTCTTAGCACTTGCAAATTCATTCTCAAATTTGCATCATGCTCATCTACATTCTTGGAATAAATAAGAATGTCAGCTAGGAAAACAAGAAAAAACTTGTCCAAATAGTTGTTAAAAACATTGTTTATGAGACACATGAATGTAGTTGATGCATTAGTGAGACCAAAGGGAACCACCATGAACTCAAAGTTTCCATACCTTATTTTAATGTTTTCTTGTGGATGCCTCATTTCTTTAGTATTACTTTATGGTATACATACCTTAAATCAATCTTTGAAAATACTTCCCCCCTCTCATTTGGTCAAAGAGATCATCAATTCAAGGCAATGGGTACTTTTTATTTACTGTAACTTCATTTATCTACCTGTAATCAATACATAACCTAAGTGTTACATCTTTATTTTTCACAAATAGCATATATTCTCCCCATGCACTACAACAAATTTGACTTTTAGGGGGGGGGGGGGGGGTTGTCCTCTGCCTCCAAAAGTCACTTTTAGGGGCAGTTTTAGATTTGGAGGTCTTAACAAAACCACACCCTAATAGAACCAACTCTAAAAGTTTGTACTTTTAGGGGTATTTTTTGAAGAGATTAAAACTACCCCTAAAAGTGAATTTTGGTGGCGGTTCTAAACCCCCCCAAAATGTGACTTTTAAAGGCGGTTAGAAACCCCCCTCGTAGACACCTATGGGGGCGGTTCCAAACCCCCCTAAAATACCTTATTACAAACCTTTGGAGGTGGTTACAAATCCCCCTCGTAATTATCTATGGGGGTGGTTACAAACCCCCCTCGTAAGTTCCTACAGGGGAGGTTACAACCCCCCCCCCCTGCCCATAGGTTCCTATAAGGGTGTTTCTAAACCTTCCCTAAAACTCCATCTTACAAACCTTTTGGGGTGGTCTTAACAAAGTTGCCCCTAATAGTAATGATGCTAAATGTAAATTTTGGGGGTGATTCAAAACCCCCCCTAAAATTCTTTATTACAAACCTTTAGGGGCGGTTATAAACCCACCTCATATGTACCTATGGGATCAGTTTGAATCCCCCCTCGTAGACACCTATAAGAGTGATTTGAAAACCCCCGTAAAAATTGATCTTACAAACCTTTGGTGGTGATATGAGCCCCACTCATTCTAACATACAAGGGCAGTTTTGAACCCCCTCACAGTGACATATGAAGGAAGTTTAGAAACCCCCCTCATAGCAACATAAAAAAATGGTTTAAAACAACCCGTATAGCCATAACAAATCATAATAAAATATATTTTATTAAAAACACCAATATTTCAATACCATTAGGGTAGAGAGGAATCGAACCACCAAGCTCCTACTTGTAATGCATGCGCTCTTCCATTGACCTAGAACCCTTTAAAAATTGGGAAATGAGCAATATTAACACCAAGATTGCATTATTTTTAATTCTAAGAAAATTATATCTAAATACAACCATGCTTAAAATCCAAATTTTATTTCCATAGACAACCCTGATTAAAATCACTCATCAGCATCCTACATGCTCATATCTAGAGAACACAAGAAAATGTCACTATTAACTAAACAAAAACACTGGCAATACATAAATAATACATGCAATAAAAATGTCTCTGGATAGTGTGATGCCTTTTATGCTTATGGACAATATAAAATAAGCACTATGTGAGTCGGTGTTTTGATTGAGGCTAACCCATGGTATTTTTACTTTTTGAACTCACTTGTGGAAGTTACATTTCTAGTCCATTTCTTGTATTAAACCTTTATATATAATGCACTTATATAATTAAAGGAAGTTTCAATCAAAATGATATTTCTCCTTGGATTAATATGGACTTAGAATAGAGTGATAATTGAAAATCGAGAGAACCTAAATAAGAGCATAATACATATTGAGGACTTAGTGAATTCATACTAAGCTCAAGACAAGACAGGAAGACAATTTTCCTCATGGTTTCTACTTATATCTTGCTTGCACTAATGTTTCTTTGGTTAATGGGTATGTATTCATGCCCACAACTAGTTATGCATATGCTGTAGAGGGATCAATCTACTTTAATTTAAAGATCCAAGTACAATTTCTCACCTATGGCTTGGATTTACATTCATAATTAGACAACAATATTTACTATTATATTAGCATATTTGTTTTCCTTACTCACATTATGAGAAGATGGAGGATGGTAATATCATTTTTTTTGCATGGGACACTTGTAACCTAAAATGTAACTTAAGTTTTGTTATTTATTGCACATTATTGTGGAGGCGGTAAATATCATAGGGACAAAAACGTTTTGAACATTTTCCACAATATAAGTATGGGCTCAGGTAGTCTCTTACTGCATTTTGAAACACATCGAAGAACACTAGATTCTAACACTACTGTGGAGGCATGATAGTCTCATGGAGGAAAACATCATGTTAGTAAATGCGTCATTGATCTACAAGGATATGCATCATGGGAGTTCAAAGTTCATACCAACACTGAGAACATTGCAATGTGATTCATAGAATATTTTTGCAAATGGATTCTCTTCCTATCTTGTGGTCATTAGTGTCTATTTGAGGGTTTTGGAAGAATTCAAATTGAAAAAACATGTACATCTAGTAGTCACATCAACACTATCCAAAATATATTGATATATCTTAGCTCTAAATGTTTAAATGATTATGTGGTGTGTGAAACAGAGGTTTTTTATTGCATAAGTATAGACTTGCGTCAAGTGGAAACTACTTTCAAAATCAATGCAATGTTTCCAAGACATCCAATGCAATATGTGGATAAACATGACATTCAATAATTGCATCTCTTGTGGACAACACTATAGTTTCCACATGTTTTTATTTGTTTATATATTACATAATGGGGTGCACTCTTTAATTATACTTCTGAAGTTTTTTAGAACTTTATCCTCTTTGAAGATGGTCCTTTGAGTTTTGAATCCTAGGAGATACCTTGGTGGCCTAAAATTTCCTCTATAAATTTGAGAATGGTGCAATGATTCATACAAGAAAACAATAACTTTTATTAACCACTACACATTCACATTTGATGACTATCTTTTTTTTAAGTGAAATACCTTACAGCCCAGATAATACATTGCCATAATTTTATACTCATTTTTAGTAGTTATTTTACTTGAATCAAAATGTTGTAACCCATTCTTGAAAGGTAAATTGGGTTATGTAAGAGTGCTCATCACATGAAAAAATTATTTCTCATAATATATGAAATATAAAAAATAGATAATAGCATTTGCATTGTCTCTATTCTCGTCCATAATTCCTCTTCTTGAAATGGGAGGATTGTGAAGAGCCTATGCCTCCTTTCTATTGGGGAAACAAGAACACTACCTTCATGTAGCATGCTTTAATGAGGCACATATATGTAATATAAAGAGAATATATTGCTGAGGATTTAAAGGCTTCATATCATCATGACTCATCTAAGTATCAATTCCGAACTTAGATGTACCCAAAGGCCTAATGTGCATGCTATGAATTTCATTAAATTTTATTAGCTATATATATATAATTCATTTGAAATAGATCAAAATGATTTATGATTATCTATATATATATATATATATATATATATATATATATATATATAATTCATTTGAAATAGATCAAATTGATTCATGATGATTAATAAGTGCATTGGATGTGACATATACTACATAATAGGCTTCATTCAAAGAAATATTTTGCACTCAATATATATATATATATATAGTTGTTTCCATATTCATATGAAGCTAGTACCTATGTGTTGATTCTTGGCCAACATTCCTATAAAATATATATTGTGATGGATATGACTGCACTAGGTCCTATATCTGTGAATGCTACATCCCATCCCTTAATTATGGGTGAAGGGATCACGAGTAGTAATAGAGAATCACGACTCTGTTACGCTATCTACTAAGATATGGATTCTACCGACAAGTATCCGAACCAACGACCAGGGTTTTGATTTGTTTGTTGATCTAAAAGTTAAACTAGCATGGTGTTGTCATTCCATATGTTTATTCTATGAGAATAACTATAACCATAAGTCGTTCACCTCTGGCCTGGATAATGCTTCCTTTGGTTGCATTACAAGTTAGATCTCAAGGAAGTTTCTCTTCAATATCCTTAGCTTTATGTAGGTTCCATTAAATATAATCTCAAGGTAGGTTGCATCTCTAATTTACAGGTTCCATTAAATTTCCTTAGCTTCTAGTTTATTTGTGGTTGAATGAGACTGAGTGGATCTGAGTCAATGAAGTTGGTAGGAAAGTAGCCTAATTCTGGTTATTGATATAAGGAAATCCTTCATATAAATGTCTATAGTTGTAGTTCCTAAGAATTCATGAAGGAAGTGGTATAGTTCGAACATGTATAGGTATTTCACGTGGGTGGGTAATTATCAGGTAGGTAGCAAGAACTAAAATGAAAGTGGGATCATCCTAACAATGCAGTGGGATGCAATTCCTAAATCGTATCCTAAGGCTTGGTCAAAATAGTGGTACTAGCATTTGTGACAAAGTGTGATTCTAGCTATGTGAATGTAGTCTTGAAGGGGCTCTATGTTGAGCAAGTGGAACCAACCATCCTTCCTCCATCGAGTTCTTTAACTCACAATTTTATTAAGCGAAATCGATTCATAAATGCATGTCATGTTATTCCTCCCATCCATCCCACCTATAGCCTCTTTGGGCATAATTCAAGCCAGATTCTAGTGAACAAGTATGGAATAAAGTTAGGCGAGACAGATAGCTACTCAATAGTGAGGCATGTAATGTATAGTCTTAGGCAGGTAAGGGACCATCACCCACAAGGATGGGAAGAAAGAGTACATACATACTTCATACCTTGGATGGTCTTGGGCTCTGCTCAAGAAGGTGCTCTCAGCAAGGTCCCGGTCCTTCAAACTTTAAAATAAATAGAAGGAGGGTATAACCAAAATAAGCAAATATCGGGCTTAGCATATCCCTTGCTTTATGTTCAAAGGATTTGTTATGACTACTTATGTTGTAACAAATACCTCTATCCGTAGTAATAGTAATGTCAAGAAACTACATTCCTCTCCCTATAGATAGGTCGAGTCAAGTCCCCCTATATAGTAAGTGGTTCTCAATCAATAGGTAAGTCAAGTAAGTGCAGAAAGAGTGCATCGTTTAGATTATCACATGTACTATGCTTCTGAAATCAATTAGGATATGTGTACACATGAAAATTCATACAACAACGGACTCACAGTGTAACCCTGATACTTTTCCTTTTACGGAATCAACTCAGTTTAACCCAGAATGGGCTAGTTTACATGCTAGGAGCGAATCCCGTCTAGCGTAGAAAATTTAACTAGCAATGATTTTATTAAACACTCTTATCAAGGCAGAGAAGTGATCTAGTTACACAGGTGAACATCAATGAAGTTTACCCCATATTTAGGGTACAAATTCCTAGCGAAAACAACATAAGATATTATAAACAATAGCAATAGTTATCCATTGAGTTGCAAAGCATTTAATGCGGCTGCAGCAAGCAAGTTTGATGATAGTTGGATCTTGAGTTACTAGAGATCCAACGGTCATCAACCCTGCTGCAGCCACATTAAATGCTTTGCAGCTCAATAGATAGCTCTTATGTGTCTCATTGGATTTTGTGACACAACATAGATAGGATTCGTTCTGAATAAAGATCAAACTCATAACTCAGGTAACCGTTAAAACTGTGGTTTTTTCTAACATTGAACATGTTAGTTGGATGGATCTTCATATTTTATAGTTATATTATATTTTCACCTCAGATCACCAATAGTAGATCGGACATTAACAGTAGCAGTTGTTACATAGGGAGCACTGTCAGAAATACACATTGCAAAGGTCGATTCGGTAGCAGGAGAGGTAGGTTAGGGAATCTTTCTTCTGGTTCCAAACCTCAGGTTTTAAAAGTCGAGCCTAGATGGAACCTGTAAATACATAGGTTGTTAATAAACCATCATCATAAATGGAGTAATCTAGGTCATAAGTAGCATCTGGATCCCGGTGGAAGAGCCCTTCCAAATAGGGGATAGATCTCTGCAGTTTCATCACCAATAGGGGATGATGATTGCAGCATGGAGGGAGCTGCTGCAACATTAACCTCCGCACATGAAATACATAATATGGGGAATATGTTAATTGGAGGGCCTCGTGACAAGTCAAGATGTTTCTATTCAGGATTACACAGTTGTTTATCATGGATCGGCTCTTCTTTGATGATCATGACAGAGAAATGGTGGAAGATTCTCATTATTTTCCACTCTTCCCCATCTTTGATGCTCGTCATGGGAGAGGCTCCAGTCATCAAGCAAATGATGTGATTGTCTAATTCGGTGGTAATTCAAGCTTCATAAAAAGGGGAAAAAACCCCTTGATTATAATAAAGAATGAAACTTATTTAATAATTCTTGAAAATCCTTGTGACGAAGCTAAATGTGGTGAATTATAGCATTCAACCTATATCTTTATAGTCAAAGCAGAGGTTTGTGGAATGAAAACCTCGAAGCATCTAAAATTAATTGTTTGCGATGAAAGACAGACTTAATAGGAGTTAAAAACATTTACTTAATGCAACTATTGCAGCTCAAAGGCCATCCAAGGAGAAGCATTACTGGGGCATACAATAATACAAAAATATACAGCTAGGAAAATTTAGCAAACAAGACAAATTACATCATTGAGGGAAAGGATATTATGATGATATTATGATTATATATAATCAAAGTCGCGACCAGGAAATTCTAGGTAAAATCTAAAATAATTTAAACACAATCATGGTTTACGTACCTGATATTCATAATTTATTGTGATTCCACGGGTGGATCCCTTCAAGACGACTATCAATAGAGTTTCAAGTATTGCATAGACAAAATCAAGGTTTGCAAAGCTTCTCTTTCTTAAATATCAATTTTAAGCAGTCGAATTCCTACAAAATGTACATGGACGAAGTCAGAGAAGTATTAGGAACTAGATTCAGCTATCAAATTGAGCAATGAAAACATTTAAAAAGATAAAACTTAATTATATGTCAACCACTTTTCTCTATGTGTGGCCTCAGCCCCTCGTGTGAACATATCTCCTCCACTTTTCCTTATGTGTCCCCTTGACCACTCTTGTGAATAGATATCCTAGATATCTTGATTAGATCCAATGGCCCTTTGATTTGATCACATTGGAGAGTCAAAAATAATAGTATAATTTAACAATATGAAATGATCACTGGAAATGAAAATGGGGAAATGGGGAAATTGGGTTCCCTCTCAAACTTTTTCTAATTTAAAATTCCCTTCGATATTTCAAGTTTGACACCAAATTTACGGGCCTTTTTCCACCAAATTTACTAGCCTTTCGAATATTTAGCGCCAGGGTCACACCATTTGCACTATATAAAGAGCCACTAATATTACATAAACATAAACCAAACCATATGACCATGGGTTTTATGTTTCCCTAATCTAATTATTTTGAAGGGGAGAAGCAATACAAACCCTAAACTCTATATGTTTCTTTCCCCAAGAAACATTAAATAAGAGTATGACATTAAAGGAGATTATCTATTGTGAGAAAATAATTTAAAATAGGAGACCTTGTCTAAATATTGATGTGGAAATTGCATTAACCCTAGTTCTATATATTGCAATTGGAATGAGATTTCATGAGAGAAAAAGTTAGGTAATTAAAGTTTTTGGTTGTTGATTATATTTAACAAACATATCTATAATTCAGAGCTTTTTTTTTTAAAAGATGACAGTGAAAAAACATTTATGGTTTTAAGACTTCTTATTTAGCAATTCTTCAATTGTAACAATTGTATTTAAAACCAAATCCTAATTATTCTTAGCAATTGGATCTCTCATAATTACAAATCAAAGCTCATCTAGACTCACATGATCACTTCAATTTTTTTCTATGGTTCCTTTATAGGTAACCCAAGGGTAGCAAGAGTGGGAAAGAATATCATTAGCCTCGATTGAAATACAATACTTATATTCCCTTAGGAGCTTGGAATTGCTTCAAACAACCATGCAAAACTATACATGTTTGGACCAATTTTATTGCATGACCTTCTTATAAAGGAAACTATAATATTGGGGGATTATTTATTTATTGTCCAACAAATGTATAAGAAAGTGATTAGGGAAGGTATTATTTACCAAATAACCATGCACATAATTCATCCAAATTTGGATGGGATTGGTGATGTATATTATTGAGTTTAATTTACAATTAAAATATCTCAATAAACTCATTTACCTAGTTAATCATGTACTTTGAAAATGGCGATCGTGACATGTGGGATGGAGAAAAACAACCTACTAACAGTGACACAAACAAATCAAAAGTAACATGTGCATATGTAGTACATTAAGTGATAAACTTAGGAAACAAGCCATTGAACCTAGAATCCTTTCGTAGGTTTATGTTGGGCCACATGTAATATTACCTCGTTATGTGGAGAATTTGGATCTTATTTTATCTTGCATGGTTTTCAATGGTACTTATGGAATTGACCCTCCTTGAAAGGATAAACTTTCTTGTCCGAGACCCTCTTCCTTCGGATGCACGGGGCCACTCCCTCTAATTTGAACACACTACACAACAAAAACATTGCTAATGGGTCTAACATAAGTTGTTCTAGCCATCCTTGAGCCAGGATTCTCTATTGAACCACTAAGAATTTTTTAGTATGATATGGATTTTCTTCATTACAAAATATAATATATTACGATCGAAAGAAACAAATGGAAACACAGTGGCAATACAAAGGGTTCCCATTGATTATAGAATGGATTTGTAATTAGATTAAAAAAATCAGTTCAATGTTGTATGACATAGAGTTTTTCCAATACAAATTGTACTCTATTGTGATTTGATTAATGAATTAAGAGTTGTGCTCAGTTTCCAAGTTGGTCACATTCATTTCCTTCTAGATTTGATACCCTTAGAATCTTGGAGTATCTTGAATAATATTCAATAGATTGAGCGAATGGATTCCTTATAGCCTATGCAGTAATATGTTGTTGACCCATATTGCCAGCTTTGATCACTGGTCTTATACATGACCACATCTCACTACAATCTGTTGCATAACAACCTCTTCACAAGTTTTATACCAAGAAATATTTCTAAGCTATCTACATTGTATTACCTTGAGATTTGTAACAACAAAATTTGTGGAAATGTACCTCCTTACATGGGACACGTGCGAGTATACCTTCTTCCCAAGGACATATTGAAGAACTTTCCAAATTTTCTTCTTTCAGACAACAATATTAGTGATGTCCTTCCTTCTAAAATGGGAGCTATGATTAACCTAGGAAAGATCGATCTGAAACCACAATAATCTCACTATAACCATTCATTGTATGTTTTTATATCTCAATGAATCCTTCAAAAATAGGTAGTTTAATTGAAATTTTTTATCTTAGAGAAAACTAATTATTTGAAGGAACCATATCACCAACTCTTGTCCATCTTGTGATGTTGTTGAAAAATTAACCTTGATTATATGGCTGATGTGTAAACTCTTAACTATGATGATTTGGATAGTGTTTCATAGCTACCAAAGAGACAATCTCATCTGGATATCATATAGAAATTTAAATAAGATCTTCATCGATATGTATTTATTTTTTGCAAGTTATGGTGTTTGTTGACGTAGATCCGTCAACAGGGTTTTACTCTCTGTCGACACCCATAACTCAGCGATCTCCCTGAGCACCGATCTAGATAGGTTTTACCTTGTCTAGCAACACCTGCAGAGGAGATGAGGTCTCACCGTAGATGTTCAAGGGAGAACTGTCAGAACCATGTTTCCGTAGTAGGAAGGAGGATTTGCGCATATATTGTTCAACTATCACACCATTACTCTGCAGATCAAGCACTAGTTCATTTATCATTAATTCATATCATCACTCATCAGATCAACATATTCATATCGTAGTAGGAGAATCGATGCATAAACATATCTACCAGCATAACATGATTTAAAACGTAAAATCATTGCATCATTCAGAAAGAAGCATCATATTTTTGCATTAATCCATCTACATCACATCACAGGAAAAACTAGAAAACAAAAAGAAGCGAAAAGACACGGTGTTTCCATCAAATCCCTGTTGTGTCATATTATTTCACATTTGAAAAAAGAGAGTAGTCTTCACAAGGTTTCTTCAATTACACCAAGATGATCTAAAGACGATTCGATAAAAAATACTTAAGATCTATTTATAGGATTTCACCTTTTACAAAATGGTCCACTTAGATCGACTTCCTAACTACTTGGACAAATAACTACAAAATAATGACCAAAATATACAAAATATGAACAATATGCCTTGTGCTCCAAATTTCACCCTTACGTGGAATCTTCAACCTTGCACATCATCCTCATTGTTGCACAGCTAATTACCCTAAAAAATTCCTGCCAATAGGCCCCCAACACAATCTTGTGTCTCACGCTCGATTCACGTCAGCTGGAAATGGTGTAGTCGTTGATGTTAACCTTGCAGTCCTCATATTGTTGGGTGACTTCTTTGACCTGCTCCTTTATCTTATCACTAATTTCCATGCATTTTGTCACTTCGTGCTCTAGTGGATGCTCAATAATCTTTGCATTGACATCTCTTAGGCCATCCTGAACTGCTTGAAGCACAGTAACCGCTTTGAGTGAGAGCTACGCACCAAGGTCCTGGACTTATTCCAACTATGTTATGCACCTTTGTTGACACTCCCTTTCCTTTGTGACTCTCTATTGCAACTCCTTCATCTCTGCTGCTTTTGTTACCTTCACAACTAGAGGCATCCCTTTAAGCGATGTCCTCAATACGACCAACTGTCCCTCTGCTTCCTTTAGCTGTGTGTTGAGCTGCTCCAACTACTCGTCTTTGACTACACTAACCCGAAATTGTGTAGCCACATCCGTCACCAACTTGGCCTCTTTTTCTAGCTCTTCTAGTTGTGTCGCAAAGTTTTTGATGGCACTCTTCCACTCTGCATCCTTCTCTGGTGATGTGTCTGGGTTTACTAGCATGCACAAATCTTCAATATCGCGCTTAAATATCGTAATCACTTCTCCGAGCCTTTTTGCTTTTGCATCGACATCCATGTATTCTATAATTTTTGGAACTTGCTGACATGTAACAGAGACCACCTTTTTTAATCATGCTCTGTCATCCCATAGTTGTTCCTTTTCTACTATCAACTTGTCTTGATCCTTCTTTAATTATTCAATCTCCTTCTTTGTTGTTGCTTCATTCTCCTATTGCTTCATCAAGTGGTTGTCGATGATCTGCTCCCTATCGACCAACTCTTGCTCAGTCAACCTCTGCAGTCTCACCAATGTGTGTCGCAGACTCATTAACATCCAGTGCAATGGTTTTCAACTACTGTAGGGATGTGTCTACATACTCACTCGGTGTCTCGACTTCTCTTAGAGGAAGGGGAACTATCGTGGCCCACTATCTGCGCCAAATTTTCTTCAGGTATTCTCTCCAAAATTGTGTTAACTAAAGAATTCAATCTATTTGTTACCTCATTGAATCCTTCAATGGTTTGTTGCTTCATCTGTGCTTCTCTTGCACTTGTTTCCATTGTAATTGTTACCACAATGCGGTCTACTTGCACATATTCCATTGGATTTGTTCCATTGGATTCTCCCTGATCGTGCCTTTTCTTTTTTTTGGTCTCCTCATAGAGTATTTCTACCTCTGAATCCATTAGGGTGCTTGACGATTCCTCTCTTAACTCTCGGTCACTCTCATGCACTAGTGCCGAATCTACGGGCGCATCTGCTGGAGGGCCTGCCTCATCATCTGATACCTCTTCTGGACTCACCATCACTTTCTAGTCCATCGGCCACTTAACCACTATGGAATCCAAATCCTCCTCCGCTATCTTATATTGTTTCGCTAACCATTTCTTTTTAGGGTCCCATCGTGCTTGCACGTGGATAACATGTGTGCCAATAACGAATTGAACGACTCACTGATACTTCACCACTACTACCTCTGCAAGTCATAGAACCTTCACGGATGCAACCTATAATGCGTCCCAATACAACCAAAATTGTATGGTGTAGTTCTTCATCTTATCTTCATGACTCATGTGCCAAAGGTTTTAGTACCTTGCACCCTTGTATACTTAGGAGACTACGACGTCCATTCCTTGGTAGTCCTCTGGCTCCATCCATGCAACTAATGCAATCAACATGAGCATCCAACTATATGTGAATGTGTTTTTACCTGCCTAGAAAATCATAGCATCCTTCGTCAACAGGTTCATAAGAAAGAGTGACCAGTTCATTTGCACACCTACAGCGCATTGCTCAGCACAGGAAACCACCCCTGAGGTGCACTTGTTCAGCCGATTCTTCTACACTACCTTACTAGAAAGAATCCTGGTTGCAATATGCATAACCTTCTCATTAAATGTGTCCACCACATATGCATTCCCGTCACACTCCAAGTCACACTTCTTCTTGAGCTTGGAGGCCAAACACTTGTCATTGTCTTTGTTGCGGAAGTACTACGACGGGTCAGGCCCCTACTTGGGAAACCCCATGATCTGAAAAATCAAATCTATGGTGACTGGAATC
The DNA here is from genome assembly GCA_001517045.1 of Pseudotsuga menziesii. Lineage (NCBI taxonomy): Eukaryota > Viridiplantae > Streptophyta > Pinopsida > Pinales > Pinaceae > Pseudotsuga > Pseudotsuga menziesii. The sequence continues at coordinate 368,203 of LPNX010149263.1, forward strand.
GGTTGATCCAGCCATAGGTATCCTCCATGGAAGCATGCCAACAATTTTTTGGTGCATGCATTTTCCTCCGTTAGTCACCCAAAATGGGGCATATGAATCAGGCCTAAAACCCTGGATTTTCCAACTCCAACACCCAATCATGTAGAGTGCGCACAATTGGATCTTTCTCTAGTATCATCCTTTTCTTGAATGGTTCCATAGTACAGTCAGTGAAAGAGAACATATCGTGGTCCTCATATTTCATCTTGACTAAACAAGGTGTGATCTCAAATGTACACTTCATGCCTTTTGGAATCGTGGGCTTCTTGATAGGGTATATTTGGTTCTTCGTGGGATTTTGTTCCTTGGCAACAGGTTTGCATGGGGGAACAAACCCATGGATTTATTCCAATGTCACCCCTTCCCTCGCCATGGAGGCCTCCACATCCTCTGTATCTACTCTTGTCAAACTCATTGTGTTTCTCTTCTTCTTCTGCAATGACTTGGGCCAATTGTCTCCTCTCTTTTTCCTTGTAACCGGCGACGAGCCCACTAGCATACTTGCTACTTCTTTCTCAATTCAGACATCGATGACTGGTGAATCCCCAACACTCCCACTTGAAATTTCTTGTGGATCTTGTCAAAACCCCAAAATTTCAAAAAATTTAAAACTTTTAAAATAACGTAAAATCACATTAAATGCAGTCGTTAACTGGTTGATTTGTTTAGGATTTCTCTTTTTAGCTACTGATTAAAATCCTATTTGCGACATAAGGTAGTTTGTCGTAAAAGGGCTGGGATTACTTAGCTTTCAAGCTAACGCAGCCGTTTCCTTCTATTACAGGTTTACAGGTAAGAAGTATGGTTCGATGCTAACAAGTCTTAGAAGTTACAGATCAGATTTCTGCATACAATTTGTTTAGTAAAAGTTTATACATGCTAGACAAAATATCATACTTCTCAAGGTAATAACTTGTTATTTCTGCTATATTTTCCTTTGGAATTTATTATTAAAAAGAAATGCATATTTCACATACAAACAGCAGAAGACTATACCATACAGGTTCATGAGGTTTAATAGAATTACAAATATGAAAAACTTAAATGTTTCTCCTGAAAATAAATATAAGAACTCATATATTATTTCTTTACCTAACAGCTTATTATGGTAGAAAGATCACAGCTTCACAGGTTTATCCCCTTCTTATGAAATCTCTTAACAATCCTAAGTTTGTAGAGTGACTAAGTCTATTTGTCATCAAGGAATGTGATAACCATATCAAGGATGAGATATCTTTAACCATAAAATATTTACTTTATGAATTAGGACAACTCAAAATGAAAGATGAATATCTTAGTAAAAACTCTATCAGTAGTATATACCTTATAGAGTAGATAGGTTTATTACCTTCCTTTTTAAAAGAATAAAAGCAACCACAACCTAACTATAGCCATAGTATACTCTTTATAACTCTTGAACATGTAGACAACCTCTATATTTATGTGCATGAGGTTATTAAAATAAACTATATGCACAAACAAGATTATAACAACTACATTAAGACCATAACCTATTATTTTGTAGTTCTTTTATCTCATAACAACTCTAGGCTTGGGTGCACAATGCTATGGAATAAACCATATGTAGCATGCCATAACTATATTCATTGGACTTAATGTACATACAATATGTAACATGCAAATACATAACTAAGAATATCATGATATATAATAAACAATATACACTATTCACTATGTATAAGCATCGTGTTAATGAATATACCATATAAACAATATGATTGTAAACATGGAGTTATTGTACAAACAATACATAGCATGGAATATATTAAACAAACATATCATACCATATGTATATATTTCAAGTACTAAAGAATAAACCTTACGTAGCATGCAATCTATATAATCTTATTACTAATCATGCGTTGTGGCGATATGGTGTAGGTATATACCAAGGTTTATGACTTGTTATAAATCATTCCAGCAATGATTTTGATTATCAACAATCATCGGTCGTGGACTTTGGAGTGAACGCCATCTCATGCGAATTATTAAAATAGCTACGTGGGTGCATAATATCCATTCGTTGGCACTATAAGGGGTTGACTGAACCCTAACACTTCATTCCATTTCTCCCTCGGCCTCTTGGCCGCTCTGCAACGTTTCGAAACCCTGCTGGTAATGTATTGACCACCATTGCACCTTCTTTGCTCTTGCTCCACACGAGTTTCAAAACTATTATGCGAGGGTTATTAGAGTGTTTACCTTGTGTTGAATGCCTCTATGGAACCGCCACTGGTTTTACTTAACTCGAATGGTGACAGTCCAGCCCTTTTCTTACACCCTCCAGTGGATTATCCCTTCAGATAACGTGGCTGTTTTTGTTAGCCGGTCGGTGAAAACAAAAGGAAGAAGGCTGCGACGTTAGGGTTTAACTGGGGTCTCCTTTTTGCGGTAGGTTAAATGATTAATATCCGTCGTTCTGCCATCAAATGGCAGCCTCCTCGCTGGAACAAGCCACGGCTTCACATCCCGAGCTACCAACTGATAAGGTAATGCTAAAATCGTTATTTTCATTGCACAGCAAAATTTATAAGTTATTATTTATCTTTTAAGTAAATGCTAACACTCAGCTGCAATTAAATCTCTTCGCAGGTGAACCTGCTACACTTCGATGCCTTCTCCGGATTCAAGGTTACATCTCCAGCTTCAGTAAGCCCTAGTTCCTTCCATGGCTTATCATCTTTGTCTGCATCTTAAGGATGGGGTTGGTTGTTCTACGGCCATTCTGTCCTCGTGGTTTTTGAACTGTTTGTTTTTTAATGTTTACGCTATGGGTATAACCCTAGCTCTGTAAAGAATCCTTCGGCTACGGCCGTGAATGTACATCTTTGATTTTAATTACTGTAGGTTTGTAAACAACAAAATGCAGGCTGTAAGCCTTCGCGTTATTACTGTGTTTAAGAGTTTTTACAGGCCATGAGCCTTGCTTTTACTGTATTTAAGTTTTGCAGTCCGTGAGCCTTGCATTTACAACTATGGGTTAATAAATGAACAAATTTTTCAGTCTTATGTGATTACTTATCGTGGGTAGGGTTTTTACCCTCTGTTCTACCATATTTTAAAAACTGGTTCTTTTTCTTGTATTTACTTAATGTTGTATTGAAAAGATAAAAGAAAACAAAAGAATGCTTACTGTGCTTCATTTAATATCCCAGCTGTAAATGTTATTAGTTATTTCTATTTAATACTATTTAGAATGAAGAGACATTTGTCTCATTAAGTTACTGATTAGGTTTATAAACATAAGCTCGATTGTCGAGCGTCCTGTACTCATACCTTCTCCTTTCGGTACAGATAAACCTTGATTTATTTCATACATCGTTACTTGTTTTTTTAGATTTGTATAATATATTAATAGCCTTCAGGCTCATTACAGTCTTAAAATATTGTTTTTATAATGTGACTATAATGTCCATTTTTATTTATTTATTACTTAGTTGCAATAATTATAAATCTAGGGTTTTTAACCCTGTTCTGCAGTTTGTAACAATATTGCTTTTATATTTTGATATTAGTAATATAATGCTACTCTTGTGTAATCTTTTAATTATTACCAATGTATTTTTAATAATATTTATTTTGATTACGTAGCACATTGGAAGATTAGATCATAAATATACTTTATTTATCTGTATTCTGGGTATAAATGACTAAGTCTTAATTAGTATATTAATATACTACCTGAATGTTATTTGTTATACTATATAACATATTGCTTCATTGTAGTACTATAATACACTACTACTTCTTCTGCTGATACTATGAATGTTGTTTTAGTATTATTTACCCATTATTTAATTAGGGTTCTTTATTTAGTTATCAGGTTTGAATATTTCTTTATAATACTTATTTAATAATACAGTATAATTTTATATAGTATCTATTTAAATACCTGTATATGAAATATCATTTATTTACCAGATTTAAAATAGAATAACAGTTATAAAAATATACTTTGACCTAGATGAATAAAATGAGTGTACAGAACTTGGAAAATTTGCATTCTCTGCTATAATGCAGTCTATTACTAAAATACTTTGACTGTAACATCTGTTAGATAAGTACAGATAAATACTTGTGTCCTTCTGTCAGTAATGTATTTATTTTAAAATAGAAGGAAACAAATATAACTTCTACTGCAAAAATATTTAGTCTATCTTTTCTTCTTTCAGCTAATACTTCTAGAAAACAAAGTTACAGGGCAATAATAGTTTTTAAGACTGTAGAAGATAACTCATAAATTGAACAGAAAGACATTTGTAATAGCTGCAAGTAAAGTAGGGAACTCAGTTCGGAAGAATACTACTTTTCAACACTGAGACACTGTGCTAGAGTACGGTCTGGTGATACCAGATGTTGAAAAACACAGTGAATACTAACAGGTTTAACTACTGGTATCCTAAGATACTAAATTTACTGAACTAAAGAATTACTCAGACAACTAAATAATCATAACATTTATCCATTTATACTCAGAAAACGTAAAGGAATGAATGAAAGAACTTGTTCAAGCTGTGGACAACAACAGCAATGGGAGGCCGTTCCTCCCTACCAACTCCTGGAGAGCGCTCAGACAGTGACTTCTCAGGACCCCCGAGTTTTCTCTGGTCTCCCTGGCTGGAACTAGGTGCATCAAAGTCAGATACCAGTCTTCAACTTAGTATTAACTCAAAACTTATCAGTAAGTTCTCCCAGCTAAAAAGCTGTAAAATAACCAAGTTACTGCAGCATTCCTCTCAAACAACTTCCTTACTATTTTTCCCTCTTCCTCAATGAATTTCTTGAATAACATTCACCTGAATGCATTCTCTCTGGAAAATAACTGAGCAGCCTTAGCTCTCTTCATTGAGTACTTTTAAAGATTTCCTAGGTCTTAGTTGGGTTAACTGTCATTTAATGAGCCACCTGCTCACATTCCACTTTCTTGGGGAATCATGACCCCAAATATAGGGAAGTTGCCACCTGCAACTTAGGAAGTGTTTGAGGATGTTGACACTTGTCTTTTGCCTTCCACCTAGTTCCATCCACCAGTTTGACCAGTAACCTCTTTTTAACAGCTCTCCCATGCTGTTGTCTCCATAATTTATTTATTAAATAATAAAATATTCTGAATTACACTCCATTATTGTTGACGCTGCTGAGTCATCAATCCCTACTTAGGATTAATTTTAACATAATGTCTCAAAAATATAATAAAACAATTTACATAATTTTACAAAATTGGGGTATGTGACAAATCTACCTGCTGCATTAGTCACAATTACTATATAACTTAATCTAAGTCAACCTGCAATGCACTCAGAACTCTCCAACTGAAATCTGCGATTCAATCTCTGCAATTCACTCTCTACAACTCAATTCTTCAAAATGGTGATTTCAAACCATGATCTATCGATTGTCAGAGCATGGGATCAACTATGTGAAAGATCTTCCAATCATTTTGACCAAATCTGTCCTCATCATCTTGATCTATTCTTGATCCTCCTGATCTAACAGTCAGATTTGCCATTAATGTGCGTCTCGTCCAAGAGAGTCGCCGAATAATTTGTTTTAACTACTGCATTTACTGTTGATTTAACTCTACCATGTCCCTGTAGACATTGCAACATGGTTCCCTAACTACAACTTTGACACCTCGACTTGCGCAACCCCCTGCTCCTAGTGTACCATCCTCCTAACTACCACCTCATGCAAAAACAAATTTTGTTTTTATCTTGCGTAATTCCTCAAGCATCGCATAGCACCAGCCTTGTCCTATAGGGATTCAGATGGCTTCCATTCATCCTTTTGTAGGTAGTGTGATAATCCTATAATATTGTTGGAATATTTAAATCCCAGTCATTGTGGTTTCCATTACAAATATTCATGAATGCATGATCCAACACCTTATTGAATGCTTCTATTATCCCATTCACTTGCAGATGATAAGGGGTACTCTTCTTGTGTTGTATTTGAAACTACTCTGTCAGTGCACTAATGGTGCGATTGATGAAGTGAATCCCCTAATCGCTCATCAATATCTTTGGACAACCAAAATGAGTGACAACATTTTCAAACTGGAACCTTGTTGTTATTGCAGCAATGCAATCTACATCGGGTGTAGCTCCTTCCCATCTTGTCAGATAATATGTCACTATAATTATGTAGCGTGCATCGATTCTCTTTCCAGGTGGGGGTATTGGTAGCACAAAGTACACTTTCCATTTATCAAATGGATGTAGTGTCACATGTGGTACCAATGGAATATCATCTCTCCATGATGGCTTCCCAGTCCTTTAACAAACATTGTAATTCCTCGCATAGTATGTTGCATCCCTGTTGAAAGTTGGCCACCAAATCCCTGTGTAGAGTACCTTCCTAGTAGTAGTGCAACCACCATAGTGTCCCCTTGGAACTCCTGCATGTGGTTCCACCAAGACCCTTTCATGTTCATGTAGTAGGACGCATCGTTGTAATATCTCGTCAGGTCCCATATTATAGATTTCTCCAACAAACAACTGGGAATCCGTGACTCAAACTACCAAATGATTCTTCTAATTTGTAGTGATTTATTTTGGTATTTTTCTCATTGCCAAACACTGAACGATTTTCTCATTGTAATCCTCAACCATTCCAACCCAGAATAGTTGTGCATCGGGTAACCCATCTTTAATGTTCATTGATTCTTCCCCTGTCTCAATTCATGACAAATAGTCAGGTCCTACATTCAAGCGACCTGGCTTCACAATTATCTCGAAATCAAACTCTTGGAAGAGAATTAGCCAATAGCATATCTTACCCCCAACACAGACTTATTCACTAGGTATTTCAATGCAGAGTGATATTTGAACATCTTAAAATGAACTCCCAACATATAGTGTCAAAATTTTTGTAATGCATAGACCATTACAAACCCCTCTCTCTCTCTCTCTCAGTATAATTCTTCTCCATAGATGACAAATTTAGACTAGTGAAAGAAATCAGCTGATCAATATCACCTTCTCCTGGTTGTTCCAACACCACTCCTGACACCATTGATGACGCATAAACATGAACATGGAACTCCTTCGTTCAATCTAGAAAAACCAATATTGGTGTTGTAGCCATCTTCGTCTTTAAGGTGTTGAAACTTCTCTGACACTCTTGACTCCATGTGAACTGTGCATCCTTCTTCAGCAACTTCCCCATATGTGTTTTGATTGTGGCATGTCCTCTGATGAAATTGTGATAATATCATGTATGGCCTAACGGCGCTCTAAGTTGCTTCACATTTGTAGGTGGTGGTAAATTTAGAATCAACACAATCTTAGATGGATCGACTAGCATTCCTTCCTTACATATAGTGTGCCCCAGTAACATCCCAAAAGGTACACAAAATATGCACTTCTTTGAATTCAGCATGATTTGATGTTGTCAACATCTCTCCAACATAAGTTGCAGATTTACAAGATTATCCTTTAGTAGTCCATAAATTGTCCAGTCATCCATGTATACTGCCAAAATCTTATGGATAAAATCCTTGAACACAGCAACTACAATCATAGAAAATATCACAGGCGCATTATTTAGTCCAAATGGAATCACTGTGTACTAATAACATCCCCATTCAGTCACAAATTTTGTCTAATGTCGATCCTTTTTTGCAATCTTGATTTGATGATATCCAGAAAAGTCATATGTAAACAAATAGATCTATTGACCTCCCACTCCTTCCAACATTTCATCAATAAACTGTGTTGGGAATGGATCATGAAGGCATGTGTTGTTCAATTTATCAAGATCAACACAGATCCGAACCTCACCTATCTTATCATCTTGCACAACCATAGGACAAATCCATTCTTATTTTTCAACTAGTTCTATGATTTCTTTGTCCATCATCTTATCGATATCAGCCTTTACTCTTTTCTTGTATCGTGGATTTAGACGATATGGACCCTATCATATTGTATTTGCATCTGGATTCAGAGGGATCATCATCTCTCCCAAATATCCTAGTATCCCCTTCATTTCATAAAAATTTATTGGAAACAAGTCTTGGAACTCATGCAACAGATTATTGATATTTTCCATTATTTCTTCATCCTAGTAGTCTCCAATATTCGTGAACTTCAGTTTCTCCTATGTCCCAATGTTGACTTTCTGAATATTCAATGGCTGATTGATTTTATCTATTGGTATCTCAGGTGCCATGATATCCCAACTTCCTTATATCTATGTAATGTTGATGTTCCTTAGATCATCGCCATCATCAGGCCCCACTGTCACGTTGTAACACTTCATCATCGATTGCATCATTGGTGCTTCATGCGGGTCCACAGGATATGCAACTAGAACTAAATTTAGAACAACATCGTGGATATGTTGTAGCGCACTATGAATGATTGGATTGGCATCCAAAAAACTGAAGGTGTGACTGAAATAGATCGACAAATCCTCCCATGTCATGATTTCTCTGCAAAGATCGGCTGATACGTGTCACTGGCATGACATTTCATCCAACATGTGCACAAAAGCATGTACCCACTCCTCCTTTGCTCATAAAACCCACATGGTTTGACATGAAATTATATAACTGTTGGGATTATTCCACCCACCATACATCTTTGCTTGGCATTGTTCTTCTTTGCCGAATCAAAATTCCATCAACCTATGACACTGCGACCACCCATTGATCGATTTCTTATGGGTGTCCCACCATCGTTTTGGAGTAGCATTCAATGCTTCATTCAATGCCAACAACCTCTATGTTTATGACACCCTATTTTCAAGATTAACTAGAAATTTAGGTAAATAAGGTAGTCCATCATAGGTTGGAAAATCAACAATATCTGTTGCAAGTCATCCTAGCGATTGAGTAATTAGGCCACACTTCCAAATTGATGCCTCTTGCATATGTTTTTTCCAATTCTCCAAGGATTCATAAGAATTCGAAGATGCAGAGATAGAAATTCATCATCCCATGTCACCGTCAATGGTAGGTTGGATATAGTCTTCTTATATGTTGTATGCATGATCCCATCCCCCTGCAACTTCCTCCTTAAGTGGTTCAACATACCTTCTTCCTTTATTTGGATCCATCAAGGACGTGACTCTGATATCGCAGTTCTCAAAGGTCGTCATGTGCTTCTTGAAATGAATGAATACCAAGTTGTCACTATCCCATCCAATCCCCAGCAGTGTGTGATATGAGCTTTCGACGTCAACAACCTCAATAACATTGAATTCCAAGTAAGTCTTCATTCCTTCAACTTCTACTGCTAGATGCGGAACTCTCCCAATCAGTGTCACTCTGTCCTGGTTATCCAGTCGCAACTGCACAGGGGACCAAACTAGTTGTGGGATCTCCATATTTTTTGTTAGGAATTTCACACCTTCTATGGACAAAAGCTATTCCTCTAGATGAATTGTTTAGATCCAAAACAAATAGTTCACAACAAGGTTGGAAGACTTCTTCTAGAAACTACAGACACCTGGAATACAATCTTTGATGGAATGATGTGGCTCTTCACCTATGGTGAAATATCTCCAATAAAATACCTGCATGAACACATCAAACACAAAAGATCAAAAGTACCAGAACATCATCTATAAATCTATATCGGTGACTAAGGAATCTGATAATAAACATGCAAGACTATACATAACAAGTATATGGGAAAGGAACCAACTTTGCATTGATAAATAATGAAAGAGTTTACAACTTGTGCCTTAGTGTGGATGCACTCCTCCACAAAACAAATATCTTATCCCCAATAGCTCCAACTTGCTATTATGTGCTCACTCTAATAGATCAAGCCAGAATGTCAAAATGGCAGAATGAGTTTGCTCTCTCCTAAACCATGAGGTATGAGCCTATTTTTATAGGCCTCAAATGAATAGAGATGGTTGATATTTTGGTGTGTGAGGTGGATAGGAGATCCCCAAAGGATGGATATCGATCTCAACTGACCTAGGTGAATAGGGATAAGGTCTGCCACAAAGCTTTTGATCTAGAAGCTTCGTGAAGTCTCTCTTTTTCACTTTTTACCAAGGGAACTGCTCCTACTCCTTGATGATAGAGCAGTGCTAGGGAAGAACCTATCTTCAAACAAAGATTAAAGGTGGTGCCACATCCTGTCTTCAGCATAAATCAAGTGTTGCTGAAGAAAGTACCTCTCCTAGGCTTAAGGGTAGAAGCAGTGCTAGGTTTTTATATGCAAGGTTAACATATGGATCAATGTTTTCACTTCAAATTTTGGGAAAGAGGAAAAACATGGATGTTTAGGATCTTATCACATGTTGATGAAGAGATTTGGGTGTAATATAATTCCCCCCAAACCATGAGGCTAGAGGGATACGATAAGTGAGAGATTTGATAGAGAAATTTATCACTTTGAGGCAAGAATCGGCTTGATCGAAGATCAACATCAACCAAGCATCTGCAATACATCAATATTTTTGACTCATGAGCAAATGTGTCTTCACCATGGCTACAAACCAATACAAGGCAGATCCATGGGAGAGATTAACAAACATAGTTACTAGAATACATCGTAGATCCATGTGATAGAGGACTCAAACTTGGACATAGCTACCAAACATACAATGTAGATCTATGTCATACAGATGCAAATTTTAGCATAGCCACGACCATACAAATGTGGATCCATGCTAGTAATTCATACAATATACTCCATTGCAACTTGGGGAGAAAGCTATGGGTTCTTTATAACAAATACCCATGGTATTCGTCTCGTCTTCCACAAAGTACGATTCTATCCATGTGATTACAATGATATGAAGTCAAAAATGGTAGAAACCACTTGATTATTGGTCAATGATGTGAACCGTTAACAAGTGTGAGGGAGATCACCATTAATGTCAATGATTCCCAAGGTACCCTAGTACAATCTACTAAGTGCGAATAAATGATTTGATGTCGAACACTCAGTCGAATCTCTTGATCAAAGGTCAATGATGTGAACCTTTTTTAAGAGTGAGAGAATCTATTATTAGGGCATACAGATCTCAAGGTACTAAATTTGTTTCTAAGACTAATTCCTGGATGATGAGTTGATGTTGATGGGAATAGTCTCATTGAAGGAGCGCCATGATGAATCCCACATCAAAGACATGAAACTCGAAACAAAGTTCTGGAATGTTGTAGGCAATGTAAACATAGGACAGACTCAAAAGTACTAACACAAAGGTTGTTTTAACTGCATAGGTAAACTTCTTACTCCCTTTGAACATCAGGCGGCATGACAGTAGACTTGGCAGCATGACTATACCAGACAGACACACAATACGAAAATGGACAATGCATTATTTTGAAAAACTCAAAGGAGTGACATGACTCATGAAAGTGGATCAACTTGTAAGTTAGTTGAATGCCCAATTGACTGAATGATATGTAGACAAGTGCCATGTTCAAGGGTGACAAACAACTACCATTTATTCGCAAAATGAACTGATTCTCTTCCCTTAATTTCTCCATCATTATTGATGAGTTCCTCTTTTCCTTTTTACAAGTCCAAAGAGTGTAACAAACATTCGTTTTGGCTCATTCGAATACAAGTCCATTCTCATATATTTCACGAACCTGAGAAATGAAGGGTTTGTTCCTTGAGTGGGTCTCTCAGTATTTAGCTTAACGAGTCCAATAAAAGAAAACTCGGTATCGTTCATGTTTAGAGATTCTGAACGAAGACGGAAGAAAAATCCAATAGTTCATTTTTCGTATATAGTCTCTCCAAACCGAAAAAGAGATAAACTACCATCAGAGAGATGACTCTTCAAATACTTTTATGAGTATGAAGCATACAAGTACTCGACAACCTTTTCATTTTTAGGGAGTCCGAAAAGAGTTTAAAGCAGACTCCATTAGGTTTATTTTCCATTATGAGAAGTTTTTACTATCCCAAAAATAATTGGAAAAAGACTCGAAACTTTGATATTGAGTTCTAAGAGCATGACCAAAGTGTCAAAACAAACGCTCGAGGACTTTTTCCATTTTTCGAAAGTACAAAAAAGTCAAAAACAAACTCCTCCATAGACACTACTGTTTATCTTTTCATCCCTGCAAGACTTTAAAATTTTCATTACTCTCCTAAACATTTGAATAAATGACTTTATAAACTATATTAAAGGGTGTTTCCATATCACAATGATTTAAAAATATTAATAATAATGTGAAAAAACCCTAAAAATAAATTTAAAATCTAAAAGAATAGTAAAAAGCAAATCATTTTACTATTTACCAATGAGAGCGTTTGGGAGACTTTGGAGCCATATCTTCAGCCAGAGATTACAAGAGAATCCACCATCCGTTTCGAGTACTGTTAGAGCCAGGTAGATTTTGGAGCCCTACTCTTTCATTTTATTATTTCTATTTTGGTTTTGTCTTGGGTTTTAGGGGTCTTTGAGCAATCCCTAACCCAAATTACGGGCACCTCTCTTGCCCCTTACGGGACAGGCGGTGCCCAATAAGAACCGCCTATGTTCAGCTTCAATTAGGTGGTTCCATTGCTCTATGTAAATGGAGGGCAGGAGGTGCCAACCATGATGACTAAAAACTAAATGGGAAAGCCAAAATAAAAGCTCATTGATGATTTTGATGATTGAGTGTGGTTTTAACTAGCCCATTTTTTGTTTTTGGAAGGTTTTATCGAGTCAAAAATGGTTATATGGAAAGAATGTCAACATGACAATGATGATTCCTTGGCTGAGGGAAATGTGGCATGCATTGCTTCTTTGAGAGTTTGTGGCCTCTTGAATTTTTTCGCACTCCAAGTATGATATCCCATGACCACCTCCTAGAGCATATCATGTGCATGTGGAACCCTGAGAAGCAGTACTTTGAGGTGGGACCTCATGTACTAACCATAGAGGTAGATGACATATACTTTTTGACAAGATTGTCTAGGCGGGGTGTTCATGTTTCATTGACTGGTTCCCGAGTAGGGGATTTGACCACTCAGGAGCTTATAAACCGTTATTGCATGCCTGTTACTAGGATGTCAGGGAAGAAGATCCCCATAAAGGTGGTGGTGGATGATGCACTTCACACTATTATTTTTACTATGCATAGGCTGGAAGGAAGCCAAGGGCCTCACCAGGAATCTAGTTCACATTTACTATATGCCATATAAGCTATGGCACCCTTTATTTTGAACTGGGAAGAGGCACTACTTCCGGTTTTCAAGGACCAGCTGACTAAATGTCGGCAAGGGGAATTGAAACAGTTTATCTATGGATCCATTTTAGCTTGCTTCTTTTTTGAGTGCGTGCCCCTCATGAGGCCCCAAGTGATCTTTATAGAGCTGAGGGCCAGATACCCCCATATGTTGAGGCGGGTAGAGCTTATGGTTCATACGGGAGGTGGCAAAGTCAAAGTGAAGTATGATGCTAGATTTTTTTGCTGGTTGAATGACCAGATCCTCATGATTGAGGATTACGCATTTGTGGGTACTGACTTTCAGGGTGACCCTGATCTACCACTTCCACCTGGTGCGTAGTGGGGGGACATCTGTAAGAAAAAAGACTCTAAAATGTTGATTTTGTTTTTGTATTTTCATGTTTTATGTTTTTTATGAGTAGTAACAAGACCTAAATTTTCTCATGCAGATGTTGGTGCAGCATGACCTAGGGGATCATCCCCAATGGACGGGCAAGCGGGAGCTCAATTTGTTCACCAAGATGATGACCAACTGGGAGAGTTAGAGGAGAATCAGGAGATTTTAACCATAGATATACCGGATGTAGCTATTGATGACCTCTCGGTGAGGTACCAGAGGCACACTGCGGGAGTGCCAGCCGTTTTAGCTGACTACTATGTAGAGTAGTATGAGCTATCAAGTGTTATCACGATCATCACTAGATGTTGTCCTACATGATGTATTACTAAAAGCTAAGACAACTTCAAGATTTTGTATGATGTTGTATTTTCCTGCAAGCCACCGTGCTTCATGTTGGGTGAAATATGCACTATCTAATTTAACACTTAATTTTCAACTTGGGAAGCGAGCTTATGAGATGCAAACACTATATGTGCAGGATTAAAGCTTATTCTAATCTAAGCTAACTAGATATGCAAATGCATTGATCATGCAACTACATGATGTTAAACTACAAGCATGACTATCATGAGTTAAATGTAGGAATTCAATCTATTCTTATGAAAGCAGGGAAACTATTTAACAACTGAAATTCAAATCTAATCTACTGTTATGCTAATCTATTCTATGGAAGGGAATTACAGATACTAATCTAAAATGCGGTCGCTCGGTCTGAAAGCGATTTAACTAATGAAAGAAAAACTAACTACTTGCAGCAAGTTATCTTATCTATGTTATAAATTTGAGACTATTCCATGTATGCATGAGTAAATGCCTATCTAATAATGCAAGTGCAACTGATTTATGGAAAGAAATGAACTATTTAATTGCGAATTCGCAGAAATCAAAGAAAATATTATTCTAAAGACCAAGCATAAATAAATGCGTTGCAAAATAGTAAACTAATCAAAGCAAATTAAACTTGGGGTTTAAGCAGACCTAAGTAAACCTAAGCATATTCAAATGGATGGAAATAAATTAAATTATAGAAGCAAGTAGGAAACTTAATAAATTTTATTATATTTCTAAATCAAATCCTATCCATGAACATCTTCATTAACTATGTAAATGAGAAAAATAGATCCTATACTTGAACTAAGATGGATGATCAAATCATGAAAACTAATGTACTTTCAAAAATGAAATTACCAAGTTTTAATCCAAAATCAACCTTAACAAAACTGAAGTAAACTAAGCTAAGAATGAAATTGACAAGTTTTAGAACAGCAACAAGTTAAGAAATTAGACATAAAGTATTAGCTACAGATCAAGGTACAATCAGAAAGAAAAGCTAAGGCAAAGATAAGCAAATGATAAAAAATGATTATGAATCTTAAGTAAAACATTATGCCATTCAAAACAAGGTTCTAACTACAT
Organism: Pseudotsuga menziesii; assembly: GCA_001517045.1. NCBI lineage: Eukaryota > Viridiplantae > Streptophyta > Pinopsida > Pinales > Pinaceae > Pseudotsuga > Pseudotsuga menziesii. The sequence continues at coordinate 383,217 of LPNX010149263.1, forward strand.
ATATGAATGTTGCTTAATTACAGGAAATAAGACAATTCGAAAGCCTGAGAAATTATACTGTAATTAAGCATAGAAACAAAACAGAAAATATTAAAGGCTGAACAAAAGTCTGGATGACAATTTGAAAAATATGGCTGAATGACAATCTGGACAGACAGCCTGAATGATAGAAAATGATATAAACTAAGGAAATGAGTAGACTAAATGATATTGACGCCAGCTGGTTAATGCATATGACCATACTGTGCAAGAAAAGAAGTAAATAGACTGTTTAAAATGGAAATAACGGGAAGCAACTACACTAATTTATATCTAAGGAAAGAAACCATTTCTATTGCATAATGAAATAGAGCTGAAAGGTAAACTATATTAATCTACAGCTACAGGAAAATTAATAGAACTGAATTTAATCATAAACTAAGCTTGAAATACTAGAATAATTTGAATTCTATCTGATTGCAAATGAAAAACTAAAAGACAAGATGAAAGTAGGTATGCATGACCGGTCATTTAAATTCTGAAAATGTAAATTACATATAAACAACAAAAAACAAATTGCAGAAAATAAAACAGCATCTACAGGAAACCAAGTTAAATACATATACTGGAAAATAAACTATTTACACGGGGACTTCACTTAGTGAACCTCTCACATAGCACGTACTATCGTGGGATATGAAAGAATACCCTTAATTTCTAGAGATATTGACCCAAACTCTTTTTGTTGAAACCCCCTCCCAATACTTAAAACCTCCTCCCCACCCCTTTTTATACCTCAATCCTTATAAACCACCCTACCCACCCCCACCTTAAACCCCTCATGCCCCCAATACCTACAATATATTGGTTCAATTTTTGATAATTTTAAAACCCACAATATGAACTAACATGATAGGATATTGGTCAACAAGTGAAGACCCTGTGACTATTTACTTGCATAAAAGAAATACAAAAGAAACACAAAAGAGCCTTTGGTTGTTGAGGGGCCCTCTCTGCAATGAGAGATGTGAAGCTAAGTCAATCAGTCACCCATAGAAGACGAAAAGATATATCCAAGGCTGAAACAGATATTTTTTATTAAAACTAGAACAAAGCTTTACAAAGAGTTTTTCCTCCCCTCTCTTCAAAACGAAAGAGGTATTTATAAGATGATTTCAATGGAGATCATGTCGACCACCTCTTGCTAAAAATAGAGGTTCATTACTGCTGTAACAACTACCCACGAATTCAGAAAATGGCCAACCACAATTTCTAGAAAAGTTGGTTTCAAAGAACCACGATTTTCTCCCAAATGGCTATGAATTTGGCAAAAATTCCTTTCAATATCTAAAACGGGCCTATTCTGCACAAAACCGATGTGCCAGAATTTTCAATTTCGCTTATGTTTTCCCAAAAATCAGTTGTCTGTTAAAAACACGTGGTCCACGTGGGCATTTGGATGAACATCTGGATGACTTGTAACCAAGATTTGTTCATAAATCCGGATTCTTAGTGAATTTTCTGCTAGTTTGTTGGCCAAATTGATGGTTGGGTTCTAGATTGTTGAAATGTGGCTGAGTTCCATTGATTGGGTGTGCCATTCTCTCATGCATTGAATTCGTGGTGCATGAGTCCATTTCCTGTGCGTGAGTTAACTCACGGGCTGCATAAAACATTTACCATATATTAATCCATAGAAAAATAAAAAAGGATCATATTTTTAAAATAATGTGAAGTGGCTTAGTTTATGGTCAACGCATGCATAATATATATGGTTTAATACCAGATTCAAAGTTTTAAAGAGAACGTGACTATGTTTCCAATCCACTTGTTTTTTAGGTATTTTCATTATTATATTATTAATGTCAACAAGTTTATTAATAGTATTAGAACATTTACAATGTATTAATAGTTTGAAAACGATGTATTAATGTAAACAAAATTATTAATAGTTTGAAAATGATGATTATTCTATTTTTAACATTTAAAATATTCTCAATTTCATCATAGACTCATGGTTTTGATTTGTTCATGCAGGATCAACAAGACTAGCAATAAATGAAAGATAACGAGTAAGCCAAACTAGTAAACTAGCATGCACTCAAATCTAATTCAGAACTTAGGACCGAAAGAAGGGGCTGAATGGAGTGCAGAATGCTTATTGTTTGCAAAATGCTACATTTAATACATAAAAATAACACATTTGTCTTATTTTACATTTACGAGATTTTAATTGATAAAACAGAGTAAAAGAGAACCTTATTGAACATAAATGTATTAAATTATGGTAAATAGGTCAGAAATTAATGTAAATAAGACCATTATAAAAGACAATTTCAAGGCCCAACATACCCCCAGACCAAAGGTATGGCACGTCCTCATGCCATGAATAAATTGGAAACGGTCTTTCATTTATTCAAAAACTCTGCTTGATCATTAATAGTTTATAGGCAATCTTCAACAAAACTAAGCTAAATTTATTATGACGAAAAAAACTGGAACTTAGAAAAAAAAGAATTTAAGATTTCTCAATACATACAATTCTGCCAATTATTAATAATTCATACTTATGAAGACCATATAAATTGAGACGCCCTCCCCCAAACCAAAGGTATGGCACATCCTCGTGCCATGAATGAAATAAGACTGGGTTAAAATGGAAAAGATGAGGGTATAGATATTTAGTAAAGCCTATAGGAAACCAATCATCCTTACTACTTCTCAAAGGTTTATTCAAGTAATTATGGACAGAGTTTGCATTTCAAGTTCACTAGACTCCTAAGTTTATGGGTCACACTTCTAGGATAGTTATATCCTTGGTATAGAATAAGTTAGACAATAGGGTCTTAAGTGAAACTTACAAACATTCTCAAATGGCAGATTGATGGAGTTCATTTTATTCAGATCAACCATGCATACCTTCCTCCAGTAGACCCACAACAACCTTTATTATAACAAAGTCATTTTCATATTTTTTCTCTTTTTTTTAGACTTTTTCTCTCTCTTTTTAACAAGTTGTCCTCCCCAAGTATATTCCCCTCTTTCAGTCGGGCATGTTCAGTACCCCGTCGAGTTTACCTGGTCATACCACAGGCTGGTACATGCTTCCAACGAACCTGTTCAGTACCTTGGAGGGTTAACCTCTTAAACACGTTTTCAATCAAAGGCTCTTGTCCTAATGTTTCCAGTCCCTATAGATATTCGGAAAATTATTTTTCCTATGAAGGAGTGGTGGGGGAGCAGATATGAAAACCATGCTACATGGTGGGATGGTATATGGATTGGAGGACATCTATTCTTCTATTTTTTATTATCATGGAATCAAAATAAAGGCTGCAAGAGGAATCTACTGAATCAAAGATACACATGATTGATGGATTTAGTGTAAAGTAGATGGAGCCATAAGATAATGAGTGAAAGGTGTCTCTAGTCCCAAAATTCCTCTCTTTCATATATAATTATAGTAGTGTTCCCCATAAATTATGAATTTCATTCACCCTTATGTTA
>LPNX010149263.1:388739-476263 GCA_001517045.1 Pseudotsuga menziesii
ACACCTAAAAATGAACCGAATGTAACAGATCTTAATGCAACACCTAAGCTTGCTGAAGAGATAACACACTTGCATAAGAGTAAATGGAAGGAAAGTAAACTACCTAAATTTGGAAGACACGTGTACATGAAATTAAATTATGGGAAAGTAAATTATTTATGTTTGTGGAAGGAAAAGTGCATTTAACTATGGGAAATTAAACTACCTATGTTTGCAAAAAGTACACTTAAGACAAGTAAATCAAACTTTGCGTGAAGTAAACACACTTGTGCAAAAAAGGAACAATAAGGATTTGAGGTGATCCACTAAAGTGGATGCGTCAGGCTGTCACACTATGGAAATACATAGAGAAGTCATCTTTTTTTCTTATCGTTTCCCCTACCCCTTGCTGTGTAATGTAAAGGCAACCTATCTACCCTTATCTACCTAGACTCCAATCCCTTTAGCACCTCCCCAGCAACGGCGCCAAAATGTTGGGTAAAATATGCACTATCTAATTCAACACTTAATTGGCAAAGGGATCTTGTGAGATGCGACCACTATATGTGTAGGATTAAAGCTTATTCTAATCTAAGCTAACTAGATATGCAAATGCACTGATCATGCAACTACATGATCTTAAACTACAAGCATGACTATCATGAGTTAAATGCAGGAATCCAATATATTCTTATGAAAGCAGGGAAAATATTTAACAACTGGAATTCAAATCTAATCTATTGTTATGCTAATCTATTCTATGGAAGGGAATTGCATATAATAATCTAGAAAGCGGTTGCTTGGTCTGAAAGCGATTTAACTAATGAAAGCAAAACTAACTACTTGCAACAAGTTATCTGATCTATGTTATAAATTTGATGATATTCCATGTATGCATGAGTAAATGCCTATCTAAGAATGCAAGTGCAACTGATTTATGGAAAGCAATGAAATATTTAATTGCAAATTCGTATAAAGCAAAGCAAATATTATTCTAAAGACCAAGCGTAAATAAATGCGTTGCAAAACAATAAATCAATCAAAGCAAACTAAACTTGGGGTTCAAGCAAACCTAAGTAAACCTAAGCATATTCAAATGGCTGGAAATAAATTAAATTCTAGAAGCAAGTAGGAAACTTAATAAATTTTATTATATTTCTAAATCAAATCCTATCCATGAACATCTTCATTAACTATGTAAATGAGAAAAACGGATCCTATGCTTGAACTAAGATGGATGATCAAATCATGAAAACTAATGCACTTTCAAAAATTAAATTACCAAGTTTTAATCCAAAATCAACCTTAACAAAAATGGAATCGACGAGTTTTAGAACAGCAACAAGTTAAGAAATCAGACATAAAGTATTAGCTATAGATCAAGGTACAATCAGAAAGAAAAGCTAAGGCAAAGATAAACAAATGATTAAAATGAATATGAAGCTTAAGTAAAACATTATGCCATTCAAAACAAGGTTCTAAATACATATACGAATGCTGGTTAATTACAGGAAATAAGACAATTCAAAAACCTGAGAAATTAGACTCTAATTAAGCATAGAAACAAAACAAAAAATATTAAAGGTTGAACGAAAGTCTGGATGACAGTTTGAAAAATAGGGCTAAATGACAGTCTGGACAGATTGTCTGAATGATAGTCTCGACAAACAGTCTGAATGACAGAAAATGATATAAACTAAGGAAACGAGCATACTAAATGATCTTGATACCAGCTGGTTAATGCATATGAACATACTGTGCAAGAAAAGCAGTAAATAGACTGTTTAAAATGGAAATAATGGGAAGCAACTACACTAATTTATATCTAAGGAAAGAAACCATTTCTATTGCATAATGAAATAGAGATGAAAGGTAAACTAATTTAATCTATAGCTACAGGAAAATTAACAGAACTGAATTTTATCATAAACTAAGATTGAAATATTGGAATAATTTGAATTCTATCTGATTGCAAATGAAAAACTAAAAGACAAGTTGAAAGGAGGTATGCATGACTGGTCATTCAAATTTTGGAAATGTAAATTACATATAAGCAACAAAAAACAAATTGCAGAAAATAAAACAGCACGTACAGGTAACCATGTTAAATACATATACTGGAAAATAAACTATTTACCTGCAGAAAAGAAATACAAAAGATACACAAAAGAACCTCTGGTTGTTGAGGGGCCCTCCCAGCAAACAGAGATGTGAAGCTAATTCAATTAGTCACTCACAGAAGACGAAAACATATATCAAAGGCTGAAACAGAGATTTTTTATTAAAACTGGAACAAAGCTTTAGAAAGACTTTTTCCTCCCCTCTCTTCAAAACCAAAGAGGTATTTTTAAGATGATTACAATGGAGATCAGGTCGACCACCTCCTGCTAAAAATAGAGGTTCATTACTATTGTAACAAATACCCACAAATTCAGAAAATGGCCAACCATAATTTCTGGAAACGTTGGTTTCAAAGAACCACAATTTTCTCCCAAATGGCTATGAATTTGGTGAAAATTCCTCACATTGACCGAAATGGGCCTATTCTGCACAAAAACCATGTGCCAGAATTTTCAATTTCACTTCTGTTTTCCCGTAAATCAAGCCCAAAAATCAATTGTATGTTAAAAACATGTGGTCTGCATGGGTATCTGGATGAACATCCGGATGACCTGTAACCAAGATTTGTTCATAAATCCATATTCTTAGCGGATTTTCTGCTAGTTTGTTGGCCAAATTGATGGTTGGGTTCTAGATTGTTGAACTATGGTTGAGTTCCATCGATTGGGTATGTCATTCTCTCATACATTGAATTCATGGTGCATGAGTCCATTTCCTCTGCGTGAGTTAACTCACGGGCTGCATAAAACATTTACCATATATTAATCCATAGCAAAATAAAAAAGGATCATATGGTCAACGCATGCATAATATATGTGGTTTAATACCATATTCAAAGTTTTAAAGAGAACGTGACTATGTTTCCAGTCCACTTGTTTTTTAGGTATTTTCATTATTATATTATTAATGTCAACAAATTTATTAATAGTATTATAACATTTACAATGTATTAATAGTTTGAAAACGATGTATTAATGTAAACAAATTTATTAATAGTTTGAAAATGATGATTATTCTATTTTTAGCATTTAAAATATTCTCAATTTCATCATAGAGTCATGGTTTTGATTTGTTCATGCAGGATCAACAAGACTAGCAAGAAATGAAAGATAACGGGAAGGGGCTGAATGGAGTGCAGAACACTTATTATTTGCAAAATACTACATTTAATACATAAAAATAACACATTTGTCTTATTTTACATTTATGAGATTTTAATTAATAAAACAAAGTAAAATACAACCTTATTGAACATAAATGTATTAAATTACGGGAAATAGGTCAGAATTTAATGTAAATAAGACCATTATAAAAGACAATTTTGAGGCCCAACACTTCAGATGAGGTCTCGTGACCATTTTTGTAAAAACATTATATATATATAGACTTTGTTACTGGTGTTTATACGTCTCAAATGGAAAATGTATTTACATGATTTTAATGTGTTGTTTACGGTTTCTTTACAATATAATAAACCATGACATTTGATTTCCAAGTTATGAACGAGCAATATACCATTCTAGGATATAGTTTGCTAACGAATCAGCAACTGCATTGTATTCCCTAGGGATATGCCTATAAGTAATAACCTCAAATGACCTTTCTATTAGACACACTCTCTGAAAGAGATGGAGAAGTACGAGGTTTCTAATTGTATAGACATGGTTCAAATGACAAACCACTAACTAGGAGTCTATGAATACTACCAAATCACGAATTTCTCGAGATGCAGCTTTAGTCAGTAGACCTATTACTTCCTGATACTTGGTGATCTTGTTGGTAGCTGGACCAATACAAACTGCTCCTAAACTGACTAGATCATGTGCATGGGAATATAGAACCCAAGCAGCTGAAGCAAGGTTCAAGGTATGATGGCAAGCAACATCAGCGAAGCCATAAAATGTCATATGATCTGCATAACCAAAACATGGTATAAACAGTCTAAACACTAAACCCAAAACCATATTGAAAATACTAAAACACACTGAAAGTAAAAAATGTACATATATACAAGGTACCATACACGAGTGATCTAAGCATAGTACCTCTTCAGGTACAACCCATTGTGAGGCTTCTCGAAGGGAATTTTGTCCTAATCTATGAGCTCATAGGCCCCTTTTTATAAGAGCTTGGAAATGATAAAAGGATTGTACCACACTGATTCAAACTTCCCTTTTCCTAGTTTACCATGTTTCTGATCATATGTCAGAACTAGGTCACCTTCATAAAAACACGAGGTTGGACAGATTTTTCATACTGCGCCTTGACATGTTTCTTATGTGCCTCATTGACTAAGGCTGCATCTCATCTAGTTTCATCAAGATTGTTTAGGTATAGAAATATTTTTTCCTCGTTGGAAGTATTGGGGAGAAGTTCGACGGAAATTTTCAAAGATGGAATCTGGCACTAAATAGGTAGGACAATGTGCAGTCCGTAAACTAACTGGAAGGGTGTAAAACCAGTTGTTGTTTTTTACTGAAGTTCTATAATCCCAAAGAGCAAAAAAGAGAGTCTGGTGCCAGTTGTATTTATGATCTCCAACCATCTGATGCAGCATATTTTTTAAGACTTTTTTAATGGCCTCGACCTAACCATTATCCTGCGGATAATAGGGAGTTGAGTTTTCATGGCAAAAACCCATCTTAGCATTTAACCCTACCATCATCTGATTCCGGAAATGTGATTCGTGATCAGTGACTATAGACTGTGGAACTCCAAACCTATCTATTATGTGATTGAAAAGGAATAGCATGGCAGTCTTACCATCCTATGCATACGTAGGCATAGCCTCAGCCCATTTGATAAAATAATCCACAGCTACGATGATGTAACCATGCCCCTTGGCTGAGGTAGGATTACAATGCATAAAATGTATACCCCTTTTGGAAAAAGGTCCAATGGCAATGACGGAGTGTAATAGAGCATGGTGGGCATGCTTTTTCAGATAGAAATGTTGGTAGGGTGGGCATTTCTTTACAGCATCATGACAATCTTTGAAGATTGAGGGCTAGAAATAGCCAGTGCAAAGGATTTTCTGGGTTGTAGCCATCCCAGAAAGATGACTGCCACATGCTCCAAAGTGGCAGTCTTTGAGAACCTGTTCATTCTCTTCATGGGTGAGGCATCATCATAGAATGGAATCTATACCACGCGTGTACAATGTATCATTCAGGATAACGTATTACTTTGTGTGGTGACAGCTGTGGTGATGATCATCATGAGATATATTGGGCTGAAATCTCTGTGTCTGGAGATAAATTATTAAATCTCCATACCACGGGTCAATCGTGCTTATCAAGAATAGAAATTCATTTGGGAATGAATCACTGGGCTCAGAATCCATCAAAGCATAGGGAAGGTCACGCATCAGCCTTGTAAAGACCAATGATTTCTTTGAATTAGCTTTGGCAAACTCAAGGTCAAACTCCTGCAAGATGACAATCCAATGGGAATATTTTCCCCCTAGTACCTGACGAGTCAGGATGTAATACATAGGGTTTTGGTCTGCAAGTATGGTGGTGGTGCAAAGCCGGATGTAATGAAAAAATTTTTCCACAGCAATGATCGTAGCCAATTCTAACTTCTCAACAAATGAGTATTGAGTTTCAAAATCGATAAGATTCTTACTGGCGTAGTATATCACATGTTCTTGGTCGTTCTGATCCTCCTGGGCTATAACAATTCTGATGGTAGTAGTAGAGGAAGGAACATATAAGATAAAATACTTTGAATAAATCGGGGGGTGTATCATGGATGAATGAGTCAGATCAAGCTTAAGATTATCAAAGGCTCATTGGGCCTAGTCATCACAGAATAATGAAGTGTCCTTCTTGAGGAGACGCATATAACCGTGTGTTTTCTCAGAAAATTTACAAACAAAACGGCGAAGAAATTTTTCCTTCCCTTGCAAACTTTGGAGCTCAAGTATGTTGGTTGGGGAACGTAGGACGAGTATATCAGTAATATTCAGTGGATCAATATGGATACCATCCTTAGAAACCACGAAGCCTAAGAGACATCCCGTCTCAACACAAAAAACACATTTGTGTGGATTCAGTCATATTTTGTAATGGTGACATCTTAGGAAAATGTCTCTAAGATGTTGAGGATGGTCTTCCTATTGCTGTGAATTCACAAGGAGATCATCAAGGTATAGCTCCATGATGTTTTTAATGTTGTGAAATGCATAGGGCATGGCACACTGGAATGTGGCTCTGGATTTCTTGAGGCCAAAGGGTAACTTCCTATAGGAGAATGTTCCCCATGGGCATATAAATTTCGTCTTGTTCTAATCGACGGATAATATCTCAATCTGATTGTATCCATACAATCCATCCATGAATGAGAAGATGACACTTCAGGCATAGTTGTCGATAATCTAATCGATGTATGAAGTCGAAAAATTGTCCTTAGTACAAGCTTTATTCAGGTTGCAGAAGTCGATGCAGACTCTAATGGTTCCCTGCTTTTTGTTCACATGAATGATGTTAGATACCCATTCTATCAGGGGTATAGGATAAATGAATCCTGCCTTCAGAAGTTTTTCGACTTCGGCTTTGATAGCCACATACTTCCGGGGATGGACTTGACAATTTCTGCCTAACCAGTCTGGCTGTGGGATAGGTTTTGATTTCATGAACAAAAATAGATGGGTCTATCCTAGGCATTTCTTCATAAGACCAGGAAAAAAATCTTGAAATTCCTTGAAAAGTGCTCTATATTCTTCAGTTTCTTCCATTGAACAGTTCTGCCCTATGTGAACATGTTCAATAGTTCCAGGCTTGACTGATATGTCAATAGGAGTTGTTTTAGTAATGTTGCATAGATTTCCTTCAGATTCAGAATCTTGCAGCAACATAGTTGTTTGTGGAGTGTCAATAATATCAGTTACTAAGAGAGATACAAAATCATTATCTGCCAAACTGGTGTTGGGGAGGAATGTGGATCTGTGATGATGATCCTCCCATACTGATTCATTTGTACTCATGATCTCTATGATAGACTCGTCTGATGGAAAAGTCTGGGAGATATAATCTAGAGTAGGAAGAGAGGGTTCTAACCAGTAGGGTAGGTGATAAGGATCCGAAGCCATGAGATGAATATCATCTGTATGGGCATCAGAAATGGATTAGATAGCATCATAAATTGCTTCATGCGGGATACCAGAGGATGACTCAACAACTTGATTTCCCTTGGGATCATAGCCAAACGTAGAGATAATATTGATGGTCATTGTCTCTGTGCTAGAAGGATCTAATGGGAACACGCCCATAAGGGAGGATTCCTTCAGCTTACCTACCCCAATCGACTGATAAGGGCATAGGGATGTTATTCATCATAGGGGTAGTAAAATCCGGTGTACAGAAATAAAGTTGGTCAATTGTCACAATCCTTCCCAAATGCGGAAACTGGAGATTTCTAAATACTGTCAAAGCGATAGCGGTCATAACATAAAACCAATTTCTTCCTAATAGAATATTGTAGTCTAACAGGGCATCCACTACTTCCACCTGAATAGAAACATTTTTTCCCCATATCTTGATTGAAAGTGCTCGCATGAGACCATGGGGTTGGAAACCTCTTCCATCAAAGGCTTTTAAATTCATCAATGATTTCATAAGCTCGGGAGAGCTAATGGCTTTCCAACAGGATAGAGACAAAACTGAGGTTGAAGCGCCTTCATCTAGAATAGTCCTAAAGATATTTTTCCCAACTACTTTTGTTACGATCTGAAAAGCGAGTTGGTGAGGTAATCTATATTTGCAGTTCTCTACATTGAAATGGATCAAATTTTTGTTATCTGGGTCTAGGGCTCCTAAGGCAGTCAACAAGTTTTTGCGTTATGTAGGATTGCTTTGGAGAACTACTAAGGTAGACATTGCATATGGTTCCTGAGCGAGGTCTTCAACAACATTATAGAATTCTGCAGCTCAGGCATTGGGGTTAAAAACATCCTTCCTAAGAGTGCTCTTGGATAGATGCAAAATCATGTCAATATTAGGCTTCTCGATAGTTAGGGGACCATTAGACGAGGATGCGGGAGAACCAGTGGGAGGAACTTTATCTAGAGAAGGATTTTCATTTTTCTTCTCCTCAGACTTGTCATATGACTGACTAGGAGTTTTTAAACTAATATTTTTTGATGAAATCATTCGTACTTCCTATGTAGAACTAGAATTTCCCTTATTAGACATGTGATCTATCAGTTGTTGCTGAGAAGGAAAAGGATCAGTAAGAACTGCTGATGTGGGGTTATTCTTTAAAAAATTGTTAATTTCATCATGACGAGGGCATTGCTTCATGAAATGATTTCCACCCCACAGTAGGAATGGATATTTGGCTTCCCTTTTTCCTTTATTATCGTTCTTCGAGGCCATAGGCTTGGGGTTTTCCTATTGGTTTCTGGGTTTTTTATTTTTACCTTTTCCCTTTTTCTTATTACCGGATGATTGCGTACTTTGAATAGCATTGACCTAGGTGGAAACTGTAGGATTAGAAGGAGAAGTAGTAGAAGCAATGGGTTGCTTGGTAGGTTTTGTTGTTGACAGGGGCTGGATTGAATCAATAACCCCATCGACAAAAGTTTCTGCAGGTAGCTTAGTCGGGTCCGTGCTGGGATGAGGAGCTTGAGGAATAAGGTCATACAAAGTTCTGGATTGGGAATACACCAAGTCTAGATATTGAGCGAAACTGATAACCTACTCTTTAGTGATAGCACTACCCATGGCCACATCTCAAGAAATGGGTGGCAACAAAGACTTCGTAAACCAATCAGCTAAGAGTTGGTCTGGAATAGGAGCTTTAATGAGCCTTCTCTACCTTCTCTACTCATCGATATGATCGGATATATGTGTGGAGGTATTTTGACACAGAGAGGTAAAAAGTTCTGTACCCGTTTCATACCGAATGTTTAGCTGAAAGTGTGTGAGGAATATAGTATCCAATGCACTAAAATCCACAAACGAATGTTGTGGAAGTTCAGTGTACCATTTCGCAGTTGTACCAGTTAATGTATGTTGGATGAGTCTCAAACGGACAGAATCATCCATCAAGGAGTTCGAGGAAAACCACATATGGAAGGTCATAAAATGATTTTTAGTATCGTCTCCCTCCTTTCCATTGAATTTTGGAATGTCCTATGGAAAATTTATGGGAATTGCGGGCCATGAAGGGTTGTGTTGAATGGGATCATTTATCAATTTGGATAAATCAGGTAAATCCAAAGTTGCTAGGAAAGATAACTGACGATTGGTTTCCACATACTGGTAGTATTGATAAGGCATGTATCCACCAGTAAGACCATATGTTGATTGATATACAGGTTGTTGAAACGTCTGATGAGATGATGTACTTCCCAAAGATTGACCTCCAGGATTAGGGCCTCCAGGGCCACCAAGACCATTAGTACCATTAGGAGGAGGACCACTACAACCTTCAGGACCCTCGAGACCACCTGGACCACTAGGAGGAGGACATCCTAGCCCCTAGGGAGGAGGAACTCCATAAGGTTGTCCTCTTGCACCTCCAAAAGTATGAATAGGTATTCCTCCCATCGCTTGCATGTAAGACCAGTTGGGTTTCCCCCATAGTGTAAATGCATTCCTAGGGTATGGAATTCCAGTGTAGGACAATCCTATAGGGGTAGCTTGGTAATTCATGTTCCCTACAGGAATTTGATTTTTTGGGTAACCGTAACCCCATGAGGGTTGATTAACTGCGGGTTGTGCCACTAAGGGATGACTTGAACTTGAAGGAGGGTTTACCATATTTGTGTTGGTGGGAGGAACATATACTGTGGATTTTCCTACAGTAGAGGTTTTCCTATTATTAGTAACAATTACACTAGTGGGTAATGTAGGTCACATCGAGGGTTTCCCCCCGGCGTTAGAAGGTATAGAATCTACTAGAACTGAAGGTTTCCCCTTGGCCATAGAAAATATGGGATGACTAGAGACAGACCTAGAATTCAAAACTGTTGGAGCAAAACTGGAGGTTTGACCTAGATTGCGAGAAGTCTCACTATATGTTGGATGACCATTAGTGGAAGCTCTAATTTCATCCATGGGCCAAGGATCTATGTTACGAGGTAATCTAGCTGATATAGATTCATTATGAGGTACAGGTGCTGTCAAAAATCTATCTAGCCTTTGCATTCTCTCTTGCAAATATCGTGCACAGTGAATAGATGCTCGGATTTGTCTATATTCTTATTCACCTATAGAAGTTTGTTCAAGAGAGGTTCTATTAACCCCAAATGAGGAAATAGACTGACCCATGGAAGTTCTCTAAAATGAAGCATCCGGGCCATACTCAAGTGCATCAGGATTATTGATACGACCTTCCATATGCATATGAAAGGAAGTGTCATCCATGGGAGGCTGTTGAGCCAAGGGATTAATATAAGAAGTGAAATAATCTCCACTTTCTACAACTATATTTTCTTCCTCATGGGAACTAGTTGTAGCTCCTTGGTTGATGGATTCCATTGGACTTTCTCCTGTAACATGAGGAAAATCAGGTGGTAAGCCTTGATTCCTTCTAGATCGTCTCAACTGAAAAAAAATCCAAATTGTGACAGTCACTAATCTAACCTAGGGATCCAAAACTAAAGAAAAACACAAAAAAAATTCTCCTACTCAAGCTATAGGCCAACAAGAAAACTTAAATTATAGGATGGGTTCAAGTAGTCGGTCTCTCACTAGGATTGTCAAGCGGGTGCAACTTGCGATATACCACAAGCATACATGCGTAGTAATCTCCCCAAATGTTGTTTTCGATGTATTTCTCCAAACAGGATGGCCAAATGGTTTTTCTCAGATGGACAAGGTATCCTAGTGGGGTCTCTCGATATACTCAAGGTACATGGGAGCTCAAATTAGTAGTAGTTGTTTATTTCGTTTCAGTATTATCCAATAGCAAGCAGAGATCTAACTTAGCTAAAGCTTCCAAGCACTCCTTTAAAAATAACCAAACTTACAAGCAGTAATAATGATGAACCTAACCTATCTTTTTGATTCTAATAAACAAGCATTTACTGTGGAAATTGAACCCAAGAGATAGAACAATAACACTCACAAAATTGCTAATCAAACATGCAAAATTCACACCAAAGGAGACTAAAATTGGAGCATAACACTAATTTGTATTGAGTAAGTGTACAAGAGCCAACCTTGTGATTTAATAGGCTGCTCAAATAAATAATTACATGAGAGGTTCGAATGCATAAGGATGCCATTCAAAATAGTCAAAAGCAGGCTTACCAAATCTAGTCAAATCCCCCATAGGTGCATAAAGCAGTTTCCAAATCTATGAAGATTCTCACGAATTTTCTGAGTCAAGTGGGAAAGATAAAGAGGAATGGAAAGACAACTCATAAATTTTTTTATTTGGAGCAAAAAAGGAAGGATGATGTGGGAAAAAAACAAGGCAGTCACACCTAGACTAGCTTTTTCTTTTGCCTTATATTAGCTATAAAGCAAGGCAACTTTTCAGAAAAATCAGATATGCACTTTAGGGAATCAAGAATAAATAATACTTGCTAAAATTGGTTTCCAGGATGTTTCCCACGTGCTTCATGACTCAGTTTTAGCATGTGTTGACTTCTAGGACATGTAAAGGAAACTAGCATAGAATGTAATCTAGGAATCTAGGTAATAAGACAAAAATGATTAACTAATGTCAAATGAAGGTAACTATGGGTTTATTATTATAACACCCCCCCTTAAGCCTAAATTTATGAGTAAATATCAGAAAACTATAGGGGCTAGCAACAAGTCTTAGTCACCCTTTACATACTACTTGTCCATACAAACAAGGAAAGAGGAAAAAACCACTGGGAAAATCCTCCCTTAAACATGGACATGAAAAAAAAAATTTGGAAATATTGTCATCAATCATGCTTCATAGCATGATCATCAATCCCCAGTAGTGATTTTAGATTGCTAAAGGTCTTCTCACAAAATACTTTGGTGAAGATGCATGCTACTTGTTCTGAAGATGCATGGAAGAGTAGAACAATGGTACCATCATGCACAAGTTGTATGATCTAGTGCATATGGATCTCAATGTGCTTGGTTCACTATCTCTAAACTAGATCATTGTAGATTCAAATGGTGCTATGATTATCATAGTATATAATAGTTGAAAACTCCGATTCAAAACCACATCCTCCAAGTATCCCCTACAACCACAAACATTGAGTTGTTGCATTTACAACTCCTTTATACTTTGCTTCTGTAGATGAGAGTGCTATGGCACTCTGCTTCTTGCTTGACCAGATGATTGGTAATTCTGCAAGCATAAACACATATCTTGATATAGACTTTCGATCTGTGTTTTCACCTACCCAATCACTGTCAGTAAATCCAATCAAATCAAGATCAGATTTTGCTTTGTAGAAGATCACATGAGTTCTTGTTCCTTGAACAAAGTTTAGGATCCTCTTGGCTACACTCTAGTGGATCTCACGAGGCTGATCCATGTATCTCAAAGCCACACTAACTACATAATATAAATCAGGTTGAGTGTGTGTAAGATAAAGCAAACACCCAATCAACTGCCTATACAGTGAATTGTTTACCATAGGAGAAGAACCTGCTTCTTCAAGCTTAACTCCTGAAAGTAAAGGAGTCTTGATTAGCTTACAATATTTCATGTTGAACTTGATGATTAAATATAAATAATACTTGGACTGATGTACTTTGATTCCATGTTGGGATTGAGCAATTTCGAGACCCAAAATTGGCTCAACAATCCCAAATATGTCATAGAAAATGTATGGTTCATTGAATCCTTCAAGGAGGCAATCTCTTTCTTTGAACTTCCTGTAATCAGTAGGTCATCCACATAAAAGACAATAATCATCAAAGAACCATGAATCATATTCAAATAGACATTAGGATCAAACTTGCACAGAACAAAACTCGGTGACACCAGAAAGCCATCAATATTGGCATACCAAGCCCTAAGGGCTTCCTTGAGCCCATACAATGATTTCTTTAACATGCACAATAAAGATGGATTAGAAATAAACTATTCAGTTTTCTGCATGTAAATCTCTTCAATGAGATCTACATTTAGGAAAGCACACTTCACATCCATGTGATGTACTTCCCACTGCTTCGAAGTTGCAATGGCTAGAGCTAGCATTATGGAGTCCATATTTGCCACTGTTGCAAAGGTTTCATTGTAGACAATACCATGTACTTGTGAGTAGCCCTTTTCTACCAATATTTCCATATATTTCAAAGGTGAACCATCAGCAGCAATCTTAGTCCTTAAAACCCACTTACATTGAACTAGATTCCTCCCTGGGGGAAGATCAACCAGTTCCCAAGTGTTGTTCTTTTGGAGCGAGATGAATTCTTATTTCATGGCTGTTTGCAATCTTGGATCATGTGCTGCATATTAATATGTCTATGGATTTGATTCAACCATCAGATAGCACTTCTCATCAAATAGAGGATCTTTCACACAAAGGGCACTCTCAAATTGAGATCTAGTCGTCCTAGTGTCATTAGGATTTCCATCTAGTTCCCCAATTGCATGAATGGTATTTGCTGCCCATTTTGGTCTTTAGGACTATTAGTATCTGCAATTAAATCATCATTATCAGACATATCAGAATCAACAAACTCATTAGTCTCTTCACTTACAGTCAATGGTTCTGGTGACGAAGAGGACTCTCCAACTTCAACTGCTGCTAAAGGCTCTTCTTGGAAATGAACACTTCTTTCAATGAAATATTTGTTAGTGCTAAAGTTGATCAGATTATATCCTTTTGAATATTTAGAATATCCAACAAAGAGGCACTCTTGGCTTTGGGGTTACAAATCCTTCCTCTTTTCAGTTGGAATTCTAGCCCAATCCTTTGAGCCAAAAATCCTGAAATGGGTCACATCTAGCTTGTTCCCACTCCAAGATTCGAAAGGAGTCATACCATCAATATTCTTATGAGGCACCCTATTCTGGATGTAGGATGCACATTTTATAGCCTCGGTCCAAAACTTTAGTGGAAAAGTCTTAGCCTCCATCATGTAGGTTTCCATCTCCTTCTGTGATATGTTCTTTCTCTCAACAACACCATTTTGCTGTGGTGTGTAAGGGATTGAATGTTGCATCTGAATACCTGAATATTTGAAATACTGAATGAAATCAGACTTGAAATACTCACCACCATTTTCATATATGAGAATCTTGAGTTTCATCCCATACTGGTTTTCAACCAAGGCCCTAAAAACTTTGAAGAGGTCAAAAAATTCAGACTTATGCTTTAGGAAGTGAACCCAACAATACCTGGAAAAGTAATATATGAAGGTGAGTGCATATTTGGCTTCACTCATGTACATATGAGGGAATGGACCAACAATGTCACTGTGGATCAACTCAAGAGGTGTAGAGGTTCTCTCATCACTAGCTTTCTCATACTTGTGCTCTGGGTGTTCTCCTAGGATACAACCTTGACAGACTCTCTTACAAAACTATATATTTGGTAACCCTATGACCATATATTTTTCACTCAAATCAGAAATATACTTGTAGTTAATATGTCCAAATATTTCATGCCAAATATTTCTTGCTTCATTAGCATGAATCAGAAGAGTAGAGGGGTTTGAGTAGGGTAGAAAATGGGAAAACTTGTATACCTTCGAAGTGTGATCAACAACACCTTTTGCTATGACTTTACCATTAAAAAATCAGTGATTTCAACATCATCAGGGGAGAATATGACCTTCTTTGGAGACCCAATATGAGTCATCTGATACACTAACAAGAGATTAGAGGCAAGACCTGGAACATACAACGTATTATTGAAACTACCATGGTCAAGATCAATCCTACCCTTCCCCAAACTATTAGTGAGAGAGTCATCTCCCAAAACTATTGGTGGAACTTTAAACATGTCAAGAGAAGAGAATGTCTCCTTTTTCAAAACCATATGTCTAGAAGCTCCAGAATCTATGATGAAGCTAGGTGAGTTTGATGTGCCAGCAACCAAGGCATGTACTCTCTCTATGTCTTCTGAATTTGATCCTCCTTCCTTCTCTTTGAGAAATCAGGAAGGGAGATGTTATTCTTCTCCAGGATTTGGGTCAACATGTCAATTCGCTTCTTCATATAAGATCTCTCGGGATTATAGCCCTTACTGCAGTATGCGTACTTGCTCATTTCTCCTTTATTCTTCTTCTTCTGGGAGTTCTTCTTGGAGCTTTGAGGATCCTCTTGAAACATTGAATTGTCTCTCTTTTTCTCAGGTGGATTTTTATATTTTTTCTTTCTTTTTGAATCCACCCTTGAATATCCAGAAACAAAATCCTAGTCTTTGGAAGGTTTGATGGTGCCCATCATCTCCAACCTATCTTGCTCCTGTTTGAGGGATTCCATGAACTCTGCAAGCTTCAGCATATTCCGGGCTCATGCTGTCAACTTGGTGGCATGGAAGGTCAAAAAAAACACTGAATAGTCAGGACCAAGCTTAGAGAGTATGGCCAAGACTAGTTTCTCTTCCTTCTTTTCGATCGCACACTATTTTAGCTGAAAAACAAGGGCCTTAAACTTGGAAAAGTAGAGTTGCAATGATTCGAAGCTACTAGGACTCAAGGAGATCAGCGCATTCTCGATTTGATGTCCTCTCATCTCATATGTATTTCCAAAAATCTCTTCAATATTCTTTCACACTTCATTAGGTGATGTCAATCAATCAAGATGGAAGAGAAGGTCTCTTGAAATGCTCAAACACAAAAGACCGTAGGCCTCATCCCTCCTGTTGTGCCATTTAATTTTCTCTATATCTGCATTAGGCTCTGCCTTAGTTTCCATAGTCACCCTATATAGAAATTTTTCTCTCAAAAATGTCTCCATCTTAGCTTTCCACTCAAATAAATTTAATGGAATCAAGATGATCTTCTAAGATTAGTCGATAACTTAGTAGTTGTGCCCTCCAGTCAGCAGAATGCGCTCCCAATCAATGATGTCAAACCTGAAATAACAATTTGGAAGGAGAAAAATTGATCTACAAAGGCTTTGATACCATGTGGAAATTGAACCCAAGAGATATAACAATAACACTCACAAAATTGCTAATCAAACATGCAAAATTCACACCAAAGGAGACTGAAATTGGAGCATAACACTAATCTGTATTAAGTGTACAATATCCAACCTTGTGAAGTAATAGGCTTCTCAAATAAATAATTACATGATATTTTTTAATGCATAAGGATGCCATTCGAAATAGTCAAAAAGCAGTCTTACCAAATCTAGTCAAATTCCCCATAAGGTGCATAAAGCAATTTCCAAATCTATGAAGATGCTCATGAATTTGCTAAGTCAAGTGGGAAATATAAATAGGGATGGAAAGAAAACTCATACATTATTTTATTTGGATAAAAGGAGGGATGATGATGTGGGCAGAAAACAAGGAAGTTACACCTAGACTAGCTTTTCCTTTTGCCTTAAATCATCTATAAAGCAAGGCATCTTTTCAGAAAAAGTAGATATGCACTTTAGGGAATCAGGAATAAAGTAGAATTGCTAAAATTGGTTTCCAATATGTTTCCCAAGTGCTCCATGACTCATTTTTAGCATGTGTTGAATTCTAGGACATGTAGAAGGCAACTAGCATAGAATGGAATCTAGGAATCTAGGTAATAAGACAAAAATGATTAATTAATGTCAAATGAAGGTAACTATGGGTTGATTATTCTAACATTTACCACATCAAAAACTTCATATTTGAAACACTCAAGTATTTGCAAACAATTCTGGACAATACCAACTGAAGACAAGAAATTCAAAAACCAAAAAAAATCTTTAAAAATTTTGAAAAAGTAGAGGTCTGGAAAAACCTACTTGCCACCGCTTCCAGAGGTTTGCTGACAGAGTGGTTCTAAGGAGGCACTTCTTCCTGATAACTACTCATAGGTGATGGAAATACTTCTTGATATTTATGCACATGTGGTGGCATCTCTTATTTCCCGCTGCACATACATGTTTCCCTAAAAAATTCCAAAACACAATAAAGGAGAAAAAACAAAGTTAAATATTGGAAAACTAGCATAAAAAATGATGAATTGACAATAATAAAGAGCATAGAAAGTTAGGATGGCCCAGATCCGAAGAGATCTGATGATATCAGACCAAAACCTAACTAGGTCACATGGTAGATCTGACTGAAATGATAAAAAACTGGAGCTTGGATTCGGACAAGTGTTCGAAGACTAAGGAATATCATATTTGCTGAAGCGTCCAGTGCAGTCGCTAGATTTTTTGTTAGTAATTTCGCACCTTCTGCGGACAGAATCTATTCCTCTATTCTGAATGGTTCAGATCTAGAACAAATAGTTCACAACAAGATTGGAAGACTTCTCCTAGAAACTACAGACACCTAGAATACAATCTTTGATGGAATGATGTGGATCTTCATCTATGGAAAAAGATCTCCAAGAAAATACCTACATGAACACCTCAAACAAAAAATATAAAAAGTACCAGAACATCATCTATAGATCTATGTCACTGACTAAGGAATCCGATAATAAACATGCAAGATTATACATAAAAAGTATATGGGAAAGGAACCAATTTGCATTGATAAATAATGAAAGAGTTTACAACTTGTTCCTTAGTTTTTATGCACTCCTCCACAAAACTGATATCTTATCTCTAATAGCTGCAACTTTCTCTTCTATGCTCACTCTAATAGATCAGGCCAGAATGTCAAAATGGCAGCATGACTTTGCTCTCTCCTCAACCATGGGGTATGAGCCTATTTTTATAGACCTCAAATGCATATATATGGTTGAGAGTTTGGTGGGTGAGGTGGATAGGAGATCCCCAAAGGATGATTCTCGAGCTCAACTAACCCACGTGAATAGGGATAAGGCCTGCCATGAAGCTTTTGATCTAGAAGCTTCGTGAAGTATCTCTTTTTCACTTTTTACCAAGGGCACCGCTCCTGCTCCTTGATAACACATCAGTGCTAGGGAAAAACTGCTCTTCAAACAAAGAGTAAATGTGGTGCCACCTCCTATATTGAATACAACTCGGGCGGTGCTAAACAAGGTACCGTTCCTAGGCTTAAGGGTAGAAGCGGTGCTAGGTTTTTATATGCAAGGTTGACATCTGGATCAATGTTTTCACTTCAAATTTTGGGAATGAGGGAAAACATGGATGTTTAGGATCTTATCACATGTTCATGACAGGATTTGGGTGTAACAATATTCGTCCATGTCTACTTTGTAAGAAAACAACATATGAACCTAGACCCAGAATGACTGAATCTACCTCATAATCCCCAAGCTGAGTATTCATTCTCATATATTTCCCCATTTTCTTCTTATGTAGGGAGTTCATAGCAGACTCCATCCACCCTTTCTCTAGTCGATGTAGCAGACTCGCAATCTCAGCAAGTGCATCAGGGTCTTTTTCTAGCGATAGATAACTTTCAAAGAAGTTTTGCAAGGTACCATGCGGTCATGATGGTCCTGCTACCAAAGTGAAATAAAAAAAAGTGGTATTTCATAAACATGAAACTTACCTAGATATTTTCTTATTGCATCACGCGCTTCAAAGAATGTATCCCTCTCAGTGTCGACATCAAATTGTACCTTATTCTTTCTATCCAATTGGACTTATGGAATTGGGTCATCATCTCCTGTTGTCACACCTCTGCGAGTAATGACATCAACATCAGTAGATTGAACTCTGGGTTCTGCTGAGATCTTCGCAACTGTTGGTCCTTGGTTCTGGTTTGGTGGTAGAATCACTGGTTGGTTCGCATTCTGATTTGCATTTTGGTTCTGATTTTGATTCTAGTTTTGGTTCTGCAACTATGGATTGGTCCTTACTTGTCACTTCACGATCAGTTGCAGACAGTCCTCAACAATTTGATTTGTAGCGATACAATAATTACATTACGCTTGTAATTTAGAGCAATCTCTTTGATAATGTCCCAGTACTCCACAATTAAAACATTGTATAGGTCTGCGACCTCGTCCTCCTCCTCAA
The DNA here is from genome assembly GCA_001517045.1 of Pseudotsuga menziesii. NCBI lineage: Eukaryota > Viridiplantae > Streptophyta > Pinopsida > Pinales > Pinaceae > Pseudotsuga > Pseudotsuga menziesii. The sequence continues at coordinate 407,847 of LPNX010149263.1, forward strand.
CCAAAACCTCCACCTCGTCCTCTTCGGAATCCTCTATGAAATCTTCCTTCCTGTTGATACTACAGTTGATTGAAATGTTGCTACAGTGGAGGATTTGATTGTGGTTGTGCATACTGTGGTTGAGTGTAGGGTGCCTGAGTATACTACAGCTGTTGCAAATCATATTGCATCTCATTGTACTACAACAGCGGCAAAGAAAACTGCATTTGTGGCACAAACTGCGGTTGCGGATATGGTACAAACTGTGGCTGTGACTGTGGTTATACCACCTATGGTGGTTTCTATGGTGGTGGTCTCTCTATCATTCAATGGTATTCTCCCTTCATATAATATGCATCCATCATCCTCTCCTAGAGAAATACATATGCTCGACATTCTTTATCTTCATGCCCAACAGATCGATAAAACATGCAATACAAATTTGTTGGATTTGAGACCATCTTCTACATAAACACATAATATTCATGTCAATGTCCATGAACTTGGAATATGCAGCACCATGGAATGCTACCATGACTCAATGGATTTTTATCTCCCGATAGCATGTATTTTTGAAAATCTAGGCACTGATCCTTATGATGTCCTTATACATGATCTAGAGTACACCAAATATCCTCGCAATGCTATCTTCCTTTCTTGATATCTTATAATTGGATCATTAGGTTCGCCAGTTGTGTTTGAATCTGATTCATACGAACTCCAGTTTCTCCAACAGGTGAAGCTTCTAGCTTCAGCGTGATCTCCATAGCATTGCTTTCTGTCGCAATCTTTTGTTGCATCAAAGGAATCATAATATGTGGTACTAATGTCGCGATGAACCACTCCTTGTGATGTACATCACTCATTCCAAAACTGACTTTTGTCATCGGCATCTTGAACCACTGATCAAAATCCCAAATAGTCTCATTTAGATATTACTATATCTCCTTTAACTATGTTATATATTCCTCTTCAAGCTTAGGGTGTCTAAATTTCTCAATAAATTATTTTCTAATATCATCCAGAGTCTTCACTGGAGTCCCTATGGGAACTTGTGTAAACTTCATGTACCAATCCAGTGCGTAACCTCAAAAGGTTGTCACCAACTGACCTTTCTTAACATCGTCATCATGAACTTATTTATAGTCCAAAATGCTTCACATAGAAACTAGTATTTCTCGGGATCCTCAGTCCTATTCCCATGAAATATAGGTAACTTTACATCATCTCCTGCCATCATGGGCCTTCTTCCTATGTTCATTGATCCGCTACTATTATAGTGTTGATGACACATTGCAAAACTTGGTGTTGAGCTTGTATTTCTTCCTGAGTGCGACGTAGTACATGAAGGTGTGGGTACGTAGTTTATCTGGGTTGGTATTTCTTAGGGATCGGGCATATCCTATTTTTCTCCTTCATCATTGTAGGGTCACTTCATCCCTTGTTATCTTCTCTCATATCCTCTTGTCTCAATTGCAACATGACTCTCTCCTGCCCTCTGCCTCTTCTCCTGCAGAAACCTTACTCCACTTTGTAGAAGACCACTTCCTTCCTTGGATCCCCTCATAGTCTTGTCGTAACTCCCATCCATCTACCTTGTATCATTCCATCCAACCCTTTTCTCCATGGAACCCATGGCCTCCGCACACTAAGGCTCTACTCATTTGATTTCATCTTCAATATGCATTTTTCACATATGAGCATCTTAATTGAAAGTTTCAATGATAACAAAAACCTACTTCTTGGTCCTTTGAATAAATCCCTTTCCACGTCGCTGTAAGATTTGACTATGTCAACAACGAACTCAGTGTCATAGCCTTCCATTATCTTATTAAGCTACACTTCAACAACCCTTGACGCTCTATTATCTCCCTCCTGGATATGTTGGATCATCTCTAGGGTCCAGCAAGTGGGTTCACCTCCTTAAAAGGTTGTCTTATGATAGGTCCATTGTGCCAACCACTCATACAAGATGATCAAAAATTCCAATAAGAAGAACTCATGAAGATCAGAATACATGTACCTTCCCAACCATTTTTTTGTCGTCAATCCAAGGTTCTGATTCTCCTCTGCAGTAAATTCCCAAGCCTTCTGTTCGAACCAATATTGAATCTCCAGTCTTGTCGGATTCCACAACATGTCCTCCTTCTACGCACACTACAGTCTCGGAAATGGAACCATTTGTTAGCATAGATCCATCAACAGGGGTTCAGTCTATGTCGACACCAATAACTCAGTGATCTCCCTGAGCATCGGCCTAGACATGTTTACCTTGTCCAGTAACACTTGTGGAGAAGATGAGGTATCACTCGAGATTTTCAAGGAGAACTGTCAGAACCACGTTTCCATATTAAGAAGGAGGTTTTGGGAATCTATTGTTCAACTATCACACCATTACTTCCCAGATCAAGCATTGGTTCATTTATCATAAATTCATATCATCACTCATCAGATCAACATATTCAAATCGTAGCAGGAGAATCGATGCATAAACAGATATACCATCATAACATGATTTAAAATGTAAAATAATCGCATCATTCAGAAACAAGAATCATATTTCCACATTAATCCATCTAAATCACATCGCAAAAAAAATAGGAAAATAGAAAGAAGTGAAAAGATACAATGTTTCCATCAAATCCTCGTCATGTCATATTACTTCACATCAAAACAGAGAACAGTCTTCACAAGGTTTCTTCAATTACACCAAGATGATCTAAAGATGATTTGATCAAAAAGACTCAAGATCTATTTATGGCTTGCGCCTTTTACAAAATGGTCCACTAAGATCAAATTCCTAAATACTTGGACCAATAACGACCAAAATATACAAAATATGACCAATCATTCTTGCACACAAACTTTCACCCTTTCCCTTCATCTTTGACCTTGCTCATCATCCTCATTTCTACGCAAATAATTACCCTCAAAACTGCCTACCAACAGTGTTAAGGGTTATTTCTTAGGACTTATCTATTTATGTATACACTTTTTTTTAGAGCCACATTTTTCCCCACTCGTTTTTTTATTGCATCTCCTTTATTCTTAGTCATGTTTTCCAAGGTTCACCCCAACCTTAACTCATTCTATATTTTCCCTTTAAGAAGAAACACTTTTATTTTGTTGAATATTTAATGAAGCAATTGGTGTGGTTTCTTTAGAGAAATAGTCTAAGAGAGGAAAATATGGATATGATCACACCATGGATGATATATGGTAAGGAGGATGCAAAAGAATAAGCTTGAGATGTTGTGTAACAAGAGAAAACTTCCAAAACATGGCATAAATCCATATTCATCTTGATAGTAGACCTTAATATTGAGGTCAAGCAAATATTCTTGATATTCAATCAAATCTTATGCAACATAACTTAGAGTGTTAAAATGTTGTACTCAATTTCATGTCCAAGTCACTCAGGGTGGTCAACTCCCACTAGGAGTATTTTGTTAGCACTAGGAACCTTAAGTTGTTGATGAAGTGCAATGCCTAAAAATTAGGATTGTGGACTTGGATATTAATCTCACAATCACTATGTATTTAGTGGTAGTGGAGGCCCTAACCATAAGAAGAAACATAGTTCCTTCTACATTGAATGCAACATATCATGGGTTAGGAGATTTTCCATCATTTTCTTCAATCCACTCCCCTTGATGCAAGTGATATTCCAAGGATACTCCATATGATTTTTTTGGTAGATGGAGGACATGCAATGTGGGTGGGTGAAAGCATTTAAATCGATGGGAAGTGGACCAAAGAGAAGGGAAGTGGACCAAAGAGAAGGGTTGTCCTCACACTTGATATGAATGTTTTGGTGCATGTGGAGGAAACAAAGGCGAGGTATTCATATTTGGTACAATATTTGTGCATTAGAATAGGGTGTTATAAATCTTCCTTCTTATCCTTCTTTGTTGTTATTTAGACTCTTCTCAACTAGAATACTCGGGAAAATAGTTTCTCTGGCACTTTCTCTTTGAATAGAAAAGTCATTGGATGGAACCTTGTATGTTGTGCACCCCAATAGATATTGTTATGAGAAGATGAATATGGTGAGGAGGTGTAAGAAGATGATGAGGATGAGGGTAGAGAATGGATGGAGAAAATACCAGCACCATGAAAAATTACTTTGAAGGTTAGTGTCCCAATCTAAAACATGTGAGTTTCACCACAATAAGCACTATCAATCCATAATAATAGCATTTTACAATGAACTTTATCTTAAAACACTATTTTAATTCAAATTAACCAAGACTCAACCTCAAATAGAAAAAGAAGTTCCCAAAAGAGTCACTAAGAGATGTTCTTTTCATTCCAATTGAAACAGTATGTATAACAACAACTTGGACTTGTATTTTATCATAGATGACAAATTGTATGACCAATTCATTTTTTAACTTGGTGATGAACAAGGCACCATAAATGCATCTCAAATATGGAAAACAATCAAAGTAAAATGCTACATTGCATAATAAAGGAAGATAAAGGATAATATGTTTAACAATATTTTAATGTATGTTCTACAATCTAACAATATTGAAGAATAAACACCACACATGGAATATCTAATGATATGAAATTTGTCAAATATAAGAGCCAATGTCAATTTTTTGTCAAATATAAGAAGAGACAATGTCAAATTTTTGTCAAATTTTGTAGACAATGTTGTAGGAAGAGCCAAGTTGGAAATATGGATTCACTTTATACTCAAATATTTCCAATAATACAAAGATGCTATAGTGTTAGAGGGTTTACTTGGAGTATGATCTTGCAAATATGATGGTTCAAGTCTCCATAATGAAATAATTTCCCCTTTACACCTGAAAATGGAAAGCACATCTTCAAACATGTTAAATATTCCCAACATAGACCTTTGGCTTCATGTCCCATACATAACATGTGATCCCCAATAAATTCCCTAATACCCAAGAAATAATAATCATGTTGTTCCAAGCCTCAAATAGTGGCCAAATCCCATCCATAATCTAAATTTATAATCTGTATGGATTGTGTAATAATATGGAACCTAAGACATAACCAAGAGTCATCAAATAAATTGATAGGGATTATACAATTTTCATTTTCATCATTATCATCATTGTCATCACAATCACCATATAATCACATACTCTTTTTTGGTTTAACTGTCTTATAAGCCCATGTGTTCTTTACTTTTATTTTTAATTGAAACTATAGTCATTTCTAAACTCAACACTAATGTGATTAATAACTCATTTAGTATAGCCATTAACCCAAAATATTATAATCACTTTACAATAATGAATATAAACCTTATACTCTACTTATTTTTTCTCCTCAAAACATCTCTAGCACCCAAAGAGACATACCTAGACCTCAAAAACTCCTAATGGTGCACAAATCATCACTCTAAGCTATATGTATCATAAATAGGTTTCTTAATGTACCACAGGAGTCCTTATAGTAAGTTTAGCAATTTACAATATTCTCTAGAGAAATATTGAATCGTTAAAACTTATAGCTAATGATGAAGATTCTTGAAGGAATTTTTGAGTCCCTCACGACTAGATCATAGCATTCACACAACATTTTCCTCTTCCATCCTTTCAAGCCACATCAATATTAGAAGGAATTAGTACCTACATCAACAATAAACAAACTAAGAATTGAATTAAATATCAACTGGCCAAAAATTTGTTAAAAGAAGAAAAAATGCAAGCCATGTGCAAATGGAAATCATTCCTACTTCCCAAATTAGACAAATGCACTTTTTAAAGGATTTGCTTGAAGATATCAAAGGGAAAGAAAACCAATGAATTCAAAACCTTTATTTTTACTTTATTCGTTTGGCTCATTTAAAACCTTTATGCGGCTCTACAAAATCCCAAATGAAAATGAAATATATTTTGGAAAATTTGAGTCTTTATCTTCCTTCGATTTTCTATTTACTCTTCTTCCCTGTAAAAGGAGAGCCATATGCCAACCACTCTTACCTGGTTGTAAGAGTAATGAAAAGAGGAAAAACCTTACTTTCATGATTTCAACCACATACCGCACTCTCATTTATTAGGTATTCATTAATGTTAGAAGGGATGGTAATGTGGATTTTTAGCGAGGTTTTTAAGAGAGGAAAGTCACATTTTCAGTTTGAATTGATCAAATGGCGTGCAAATTGGAAATTCATGTAAAATATGTTGTGAGTGGCCTAAATTTATTTTACCGCATTCTCATTATGTAAGAGTATAGGCCAATAAACAAAAATGAATATTTAACTCTTTTTGGTCAAGTGACTTAGGGCACCTCAATACTACATGTTATTATGTTATACTCTAAATTACTCAATATATGGACCCATATGCTTCATGTATCCTTATGATTGGGAAAAAACATACTTTGAGTTTATGTGAAAACACTATTATATGATTTTGTATCATTGATTTAAAATGGTGAAATCAATGTTAGATAATTTACCAAGATTGAGTTTTAATTGAAAAAACATGTGTCCTTTTGTCAGTAGGTGGCCCCATGAAGTGTTCCCCTTATTTATATATGTGGATTAAAAATGTAACTTAATATTATGTGTGAGTTATGTGGAGTGAAAAAGTGTTAAATGTGTGCATTACACTATGGGAAGGTTCCTACCACCTTCCCAAGATGGGAACTATGCTTGATCAAGTCTATATCAATGGTGTAGATCAACACTAGATATGAAAACACATTTTCATTATGTGGTAGGGCCACATCCACTACATTAATAACACTTGGAATTATTGTACCAAGGTTGAGGACAAACTGTGAAGGAACATCCATTTGTCAATGGGGACACTTAAAAAATGCATACTCTAATTTGACGAGGGGTATGATACCCCTTGAAAGACCAATTATGAGGGATAACATTATTACAATCCCATGTTAGCATGCCAATAACAATCCTTCCAACAATGTTTTGACACCTAGATAATGTGAACAAGGTAAAGGGAAAAGGAAAGGAGAAATTTTAATGTTAAAAGAATAAATGATGAATATTTACTACCGATAACCCAAGAGGCATATACACCTATAGAGTCACATAAGACCTCAAATATTTATCTAATTGACCCACATGGCTCAAAAGGCCAAGTCGACAAATTTCAATTTAATGAGAATGCGAGAGAAACCATGGGGCCCACTTTGAAAAAGTGACGCATAACACTCATGTGGTGTTGTGAAGTGCTCCATAAGAGTTATTAGGTAGTGCGCAATAGTTAGATTATGTAATTAGGATTAAATTGTGCAAAAAAAATCTTATTTTCAAAGATGTCCAAGGTTATTAGTGTTTATCATGAAAATACTAACCTTACATTCTTTACATCCTAAAGTTTGTAAGCCTTAAGGTTAGATGTATATTAATTTTAAATTAGTTGGAAACATTCACAAGCTACATAAATAATTAATTTTGATAATTACAGTGGTTATCATGTCTATAATGGAGACGCAAGCATGTCGATCTTGATGATATTGTGGTTGTTGAAAAATATAGAGTCGAAGGGTGGTTCCCAAATATTGTTGAATGCCCTCAATAATTTAAAATTTTCTCTCATGTTGGCCCTATAACACTGACACCCCAACATAATGCTCGCCTCATCCTTCATATTCCTTTAGAGATATTACACTCTCATATTGGGATACAGTTCACTATTTCCCAAAACTTCCAAATCATCCTCATTTATGTGTAAAATAAACTCCTTTTTCAATCTCTCATATCCTTCAAAAGCCCCTCATAGTTTCCTTCCTCGAAGTCACTCAACAACGACACCATTTCTTTAAACTAACTACAACACATTTCATGTAAAGCTCCTCTCTAAGATTTTGAGAAACTGAAAATTAGGGTATTACACTAAAATTAACAAAAATAGGGATAGGGTGCCTCACATGAAACCAATATACTTATTTATCACAACAAAATCACTTCTATTTCATGTATTTAGAGGTTTCTCGACCAACAAGCAAGTTTCTATTTTTTACCAGATGGAGACCCTTTCGATCATGAGGGTATATTTTTGCATTAATTTTGCATATTTTCCAGTTGTTGTATTTGGACAAAGAGGGAACCCCACGCAAGGAAATATTTTTCGATAAGACATATCTTATCTACTTCGTTTTGAGATCATATACTTTGTTTTTTTTCGAGATAGTATCCGAACTAATTTTGGTAGGCAGGAAAAGTAGAGAGGATGAATGAGAGGAAGGTCATATGTCCAAAGTTCTTGATTCCCTTATGATTTGTCTCTTTCATTAGGGCCATTGGTTTAACACATTTACCATCCATTGATCATGAGGAAGTACTTAGAGGGTTTTCCATGAGTCTTTCTTTAGAAAGGAAATATTATCCATGAAGCTAAATTGCATGCACACCTTGATAGTGATTAGGAAATCATTCACCAATGAAAAAACAAATGCCACCAAGGAGGTGAAGTATAATGGTTTTTGGAATTATACATAAGACAAATAATAAGGAAAGTATAGTGGTTTGAACAATATTTTTAAGGGTGGTTATTATAAAACCACCCCTAAAAGCACCTTTCTCATTTGTGCGCTTTCCACTACATCCCAAATAAATCTAAGATGAAATAGGCAAGTAAAAAGAGGTCACTCAATGAAACCATGTGGATAAGAAGGAAATAGGAATCCCTACACCTTATAAATAGTGCATAATGGTACTATGGGAGTTTTATCACACTTCATAAAATTACAATGAAGGATTAGCCACCAAAAATTAACTTCAATATGTGAAGCAAAAAAGTGAGTACATTTCACATCACAATTAAGATGATAATAATTAATATCACCAAATACACACACTAAACTCATGCACATAATAGATTGACCTAACTCACATACACAAATGACACACCAAACTTGTGCACATAATAGATGCATCAATTCTATTCCAATTTGAATTTCAATAGATTAGTGCCAATTCTTTTACAATAATTTTACAAAAAGAAAGTCAGATTTAGATGATGAAGATAAAAGATTGCAAGCACTAGTTTTCTATGCGTATAACCTTTAAGAATAATTACTTAGATATAAGGTTTGATTGTTGATATTATAAAATATTGTTGCAAATAAATATGGGAAAATAAAAACTCATGAAAGCAGTGGTTTCTCTACTTCTGACTTAAATAATTTCAAAAGCATCACAAGACCAAAATGTAAGGATATGCTACACCATTGGAGAACAGTGGAAGTCCTAAAGAATCCATCTTTGACCAAGGCTAGATTCTACTAAAGGAGAGATGATTTAGCTGGATATTTTGATCCCTAGTCAAATAAGCTTCCTCTACTACAAATATATGATAAGGTACATCCATATGTTTTTTGTTGTTGAGATATGTTCATACAATCGATTTAAAATCAAGATTTTTAATCTTGGAATCTTAATCGCATTCAAAATGTTTCCTAAGCATGGCCTTTGTTGTGACTTAAGGCCCCACACATGGCATGCAATTCTTATAGATAGATTCCATGTACTTAGAAACTAGGTTTCTTCACCAAACTACTCCCTCATCCCCAAGAAACATATCAAGTTTTTATAATTTTGAAATCACCACAATATCAAACTTGGAGGCAAAAGATTATGTATTATGGGCATGTGTTATTTCTTGAGTGACAAAACATGGAATGTGAGACCTATAGAAATATGTGTTATGGCCTAGTGCCTTGGATTTTATCCCTAGACCATGGCATGGTCATCAAGAAACAACCTTGGTATGTTAATTCTCAAAATGATGGACATATTTCACTCATATGCCAAATATTTCCTTTGTATGGAATGTGTGGTCGTTTCGGGTGCTAAACATGACCCATGAGACCTAGAAGAAACTATATGAACTTAGGCCCTAGAATTTAATCTCAAACCATGGCTTGGTTGTAAACAACTTTTCATGGTGTTACCAAAATTGCCACCGTATCCCACTCATTAGCCAAAAAATCCCTCTATAAGGCCTATGTGATGGACTATGTCCCTATGCAAAGTTAGGGGTCACTTATGGGTAATTATGGGTAAATGAATGGTAATTAGGGGTTAATTAGTGATAATTTAGGGGTAATTTATGGCCAATTATGGGTAATTAAGGGTCATTTAGGGGTAATTATTGGGTAATGAGTTGTTGTAATTAAGGGTCAATTATGGTGTTACGGAGAAAACTTCCTATGGCTTGGGGTGTACCACAACAGACAGAGAAATCACAGAAATCAATACCTTCCCCATATGCAAGAGAAATACAACATCTAACACTAAAGGATCTCGAAACATACCTTATTTTGGACGGTTGTAGTAGATCGCCGTTGAGCTTTTTCCAATCCCGCTTGCATTAGCAATTCACTCTCAACAATAGTAAACAAGGAAAGCATGCTATATAATATAGTGTTAGGCCTACTCTAGCATATATAATAAATGATACATAAGAAATTAAACACATCCATGGATTCAATATTCATTTAAATACATATCATGGACAGGAAAAGATATTTCTATTAAGTAAATTAAAGATTACATAAGTGACAACCTCTGTCAGCACGTCTACGAACCGGAGAAACTGAGTCCTCCACCTGGGCCTCCACCACCTCAATCCTCCATCTCTCGATAGCAAGCTCACAAGAAAAGGAAAGCTTGGGAAGAACACAAAGTGATCCAAGGGACAAAGGGATGCAGACTCAAGTATAAGCAAGCTACAACAACAATGGACTATAGTTTTCTTGATCTTCAATTCCTCTCGCTTCAATGTATCCAAAGGGTTCCTTATATAGTGCTCCAATGGGATAATGGAAGTTCAAATCCAAGCAATCTCGAGGCATATGGAAGGCCAAGAGACAAGTGAATTGAATCCACCTCAAGGAAAACTTCAAAAACATGTGGCCTTTTGCACACATCTCGATGTACACAGGTTTAGGGGTAATATCTGCGTATATACACGAGAAAGGGATTAAAAGTCATGTACAACAAATAATGAGTGTTTTTAGGGATTATCTTGGAAACATCAAATGTACAAAAATAGTCCATGCTGTCCAAAGAGTATGCAGAGGGATAGGGAAGGCCATAAAAGTGTGATCAACCATGTGTGGTAAAATCAGCTATAACAGATGCCCCCTAATGTGTGAGGTTAGAGGGGTAACATGATGGCCGAAATACATTATAAATCCATCCCAGAAGTGGAGTGACGAAGAACCAGGTGGAAGAACCATCCATCCAACAATATAATAAAACTCTGCACATGACTACAGATCCATATAGCAGTCTCAGATACATAAGAGTACAATGACGATGAATAGGCATGGTATACAAACTATGACATGTGTGGTCATCACCATGTACAATATACAATAGATCAAAATCCTCATGATGAAGATATACAAAGGATCAAGATCTCCATGAAAGCTGAAGATATACTATGGATCAAGATCTCCATAATGACTGAAGATATCTGACATACACTAGAATCAAGTCACGAGAACTTAAATCTCATGAACACTAGCACGATCAAGGAGGTAGCATTTATGAACTGCCACCAATCTGAAAAGTCTTCTACACAAACCACTACGAGTATATGTCCTACTATGTGAATAGAGGTGTCGAGATCAAACATAGTAGTCCATCATCTAATTACCGGTCATTGATGTATACCTTTAACAGACGCGAGATCACCCACCAATAATGAAAATGGGAATCAAGGTACTAGAGTGCAATCTAACAAGTGCGAATAAATGTGTTGAGGTTGAACACTTGGAAGAATCCATCGATCATGGGACATTTACGGTATTCCCAAAACTGTTGATACCAAGAGAACCTACCATTGATGACTATAAGTCTCAAGGAACTCAAATGACTCTAGACTCCTATCCCAGAATAAATGATCTGAATTCGATGGGATGTAATCCACTGAAAGGAGGGAATTAAGGAATCCCCCATCAACCAACATGAGGTACTTAGCAACGCTGTATAATGTGGAAGGACTCGAACAAGATGTGCATGAACCAGTAATAGTATCGGAAATGGTCGACATGCAAAGTCAAGACAACTGAGGAATGGCCGAGTCAAGCTTTAACTTCCTTTGAACAAGAGCATAAAGGTGAATGGTGACTGAATATAGGCAGCATAGACTCGATATACAAAACTGGGACATCTCTACGACACACGAGTCATTGACAGAGGCTCTATAGGGACCAGAAGCTTAACCAGTCGGTGGAGATAAACTCAGAGATACAAGTCCAGCTCCTAATTCAAATTACTAACCCAACCAATGGATGTGATATACAGTGCTCTGTTCGAAGGTGACACGACTCAACTGCTGCCAAAGATAACATCTTTTCCTGTTCGTCTTTTTTTTTTTTTTTAACTTTTTCAGATATTTTTAAAAAGCTTGAAAAATAATAAATGTGCTTTATAGTTACAAATATAGGAGGAGATGAGTGTCAAAGGGAAAACAAACTAGTTCCAAGAAGTGGAACATACCTATGCTCAATGAAAGGAAACATGTGCAGGATAATGACACTCGGGAGAAAGTCCCCTCCTGGTAAAAAATGGGGAATCGAGCTGCAAAAGATATATAAAACGACTCTGCTTGGATAGATATGAGACAAGCTTGGGCTATATGGCTGATAATCAAAGTCAAGGAAGACGGCATAAGGCTCAAAAAGTCAAGAAAAACTCATGATAATGCAATTACAACTTGATATATATAAGGGAGTCCTGGGGAAAAGTCTAGCATAAAGGTCGAGAGGAGTATGAAGCTCTTGCTCAAAGTCATGGTGGTACTATACAAAGGACTCCCACACCCTAAAGGAAAAATGTCGACATGGGAACCAAATGCAAAATAGGATCTAACTAGGGTACCCATGTATGGTAAAGTTCTACCATTCACAACATGTCACTTCTAGAAGCAGCAAGAAGGTTCCGTGACACGATGGAATGGGTTCGTACCTAAGGTAAAAATGAAACGGTCATAAGGTTATGCAAAATGCAAATCAATGTGAAACCTAACCTATATGCCAACTTAGACATAATGCCTGCAGTAGGTATTAACGAAGCAAATCTATGGTCAAACCGCACTCAAAATGAACTCCTACATCATCAAATTAGTACAAACGGTCCAAAATGGTCAAAAACTATAGAAAGTGGGTAAAAATTTAAAAATTTTCTATAAATAGTAAAAAATTTAAAAATGTTCATATCATTTGAAATGTTTACCCAACATTGTGTATTTGAGCTCAAAACTTCAGAAACGAATTCCGGGAGCATCGTCCGGCATAATCTCTCCCCGTTTGATCCAGGTAGATTCTCATTCTCTCCTCTTCCAGTTTCATGCAATTTTTTTGAATTTTCATGGTCCAATTTATTTTTTAAGCCATCCATATTTGTGCATTTTGGCCCACACAAAAATCGGGCTTTTTTCCGTGTATAGGGCTCACCATACACGGAAAAAGCACCAAAACCCACATACATATGTGGCTTTTTTTAGAACAATTGCGTATGGGGCCGCAAATAAGGCTTTTAAAGGCCAAAATTGATCAAAACTTTGGTTTTTTGTGTAGGATGGTGTTAGAGTGGAGGGAAAGAGAGCATGGTGATGTGGAGGAGGTTGTGCAAGGTGATCTTATGGCCCAACAAGCATTACGGGCATGTGGTTTATACAAGTTTTTGTTTGTTTTTTCATCATCCAAGCTAGCATTATGATCTTAGGATATTTTAACTGAGAGAATAACAAGCACAGCAATAAAACATAAGCACATCACAAGAGACAAGAGACACAAATAATTTTCCTCGGTGAAACCATAAATGAGAAAACCCCGCAACTTCCTCAGAGATAGAATCAACACCAAAATAGAAAAGCCCAAAACATAAAGATGATCTCCACAGCTTCTGTCTCTCTCTCTCACACTGAGAGAGATTCTCCTCTCTCACTCATGTGCCCCAATGAGTGAGTGTAAGTGTTGTGAGTATGATAAATAGAGAGGCTCGCTCTCTATTTATATTCTTTCATTCACTTGAAGTGCACTCCAACATGTCATCCTCACTTAACAATTACTTACTAGAGCCGACATCTCTTGGAGTGTCTAATAACCCTAGTGCCCCACAACTTGTGGGGACTTTGCTCTCTGCTTAACAAGGAGGGTTAACCTTGACTTAGATGGTGGGGACCATTGCCCCAAATTACAATGACTCACCTAGAGTTGACTTCACTAGGATAGTCTAATAACCCTAGGGCCCCACAACTATGGGGACTTTAACCCTTTACCAACAGGAGGGTTACCCACAATGACTTGACATGACTTTCACATTATAGAAACTTCCTGATTGGAACATCGAGGCATGACATGACTCAAATACATACTACAATAAACATTGGGTTACAATACATAAGAAATATGGATGAATACATTTCAAAGTTACAAATACATCAACACTCCCTCTTAACTAGGAAGGTATTCTCTCGACACAATTTATCAGCACAAGTATTCTTCTCTGTATCATCTGAATCATAGTCAAGCTCTTGTCATCTTCATCTTCATCTTCAGGTCATCATCATCTTCAGGCAATCTTCATCTTCAAGTCATCTTCATCTGGATCTGGATCATCACTCGATCTAGATCATCATCACTGGATCATCATCAAGTCTAGATCATCACTTGATATGGATCATCACTACTAGATCATCAAGTCTAGATCATCACTTGATCTGGATCATCAAGTCTAGATCATTACTTGATCCGGATCATCACTGAAGCTAGATCATCATCACATCCGGATCGTCACTTGATCTGGATCATCATCAAGTCTGGATCATCACATCTGGATCACTTGATTTGGATCATCATCAAGTTTGGATCATCACATCTGGATCACTTGATCTAAATTGTCATCAATTTTGGATCAACACATCTGGATCACTTGATCTAGATCATCCCTCGATCTAGATCATCTCTGTTGGATCATCAATACTGAATCTTCACGAGTGCTATCTCATCATTCTTCTCGTCATAGGAATTTCTACAGATCCAACCCTTTTTCATGTTGGATGTAGGCCTAGCCATCATGTAGGTCTTCTCCCAGCACTTACATCTGATCATGTAGGAACTAACCTATAATCATATCAGAAAGGCACGCCTAGCACTCACATCTAACCATGTGGGAACCAATCCCACAACCCTGTCAAAAAGGCCCAACACTCACATTTGGCACATACGAGGAACCAATCCAACATGTATGTCCAAAAAGGCCCTGCACTTATATCTAACACATATGAGGAACCAATCCAACATGTATGTCCATAAAGGCTCTGCACTTATATCTAGCACATGCGAGGAACCAATCCAACATGCACATCCAGAAGGGCCCTGCACTTATATCTGACACATGCGAGGAACCAATCCAACATGCATGTTCAGAAGGGCATGCACTCACATCTAACCTGGTAGGAACCAAATCCTACACCCTCGTCAAAATGGCCCCCAGTCCCAGACTGAGCTACCTGGTAACTGACCACGTGCCTTCATTCCCAGAATGGAAATTGGAACTCATATCTGACATGGAAGGAACCAATCCTCTCGCCATGATAGAATGGCCCAGCCCTTACATCTAACCATGGAAGGAACCAATCCTCTCACCATGTCAGAATGGATATGGGACTCATCACTTTTCCTTGGAGGAAACCTTGATCTGGAGAACACCAAGCTTCTCCCTGAAGTACTCAAACTTCACCCTAACCAATGGATTTGTCAATACATCAGCTATATGTTCCTCCATCGCAACATACTGGAGCTTCACTACTCCCCTTTGCACCATATCCCTGATATAGTGATACTTGATCTTGATATACTTCGACTTGTCATGGAACACTGGATTCTCTAACAACTTCACGCAACTCTAGTTGTCACAATGTATACAAGTGGCATCCATCTGGAGATCAAATAAATCAGACAATAGCTTCCGTAGCCATACTGCCTCACAACTAGCTGAACAAGCTGCAACATACTCTGCTTCAGCTGTACTTAGTGCCACACAGGATTGCTTCCTGTTAAACCAAGAGATCACTCCTGATCCCATACTGAAGCAACACCCTGAAGTGCTCTTCCTATCGATGGCACTTCTTGCCCAATTTGAATCAACATAACCCTCTAGGTTAATCTTCTAATTCGCATCGTACTTGAGCCCATAATCAATTGTACCCCTCAGGCACCTCAAAATATGCTTTGCAGCAATCAAATGGACATTTCTCGGATCTATCAAGAACTGGCTCAAGGTGTTCACAGCAAAGAAAATGTCTGACATTAGGTACATCAATGACCCAATCATCTAACAATACATCGTAGCATCTACCGATTATGATGAAGCATCACTCAATAGCTTCAAGTTCGATGCCACAGGTGTGGCCATGGCTTTGCAGTCCATCATCCCAAATCTCTTTAGGATCTCTACTGCATACTTTCCTTATCCAAGTAAGATTCCATCCACACTCTGTCACATCTCCATACCTAGAAAATAGTGCATCGACACATAACAGGACCATCACTAGTTTTCCACCTTCAACCTTGAAGCAAAGGTTGGAATCCACTTTACTCTTAATAAATCCTAGAGTCATCAGTAATCTATCCATCCTATCGTTCCATGTCGAAACTTAAGATCTTTTGTACTCCCTCTGAAGCAGAGCATCATACTCCCTCTGTCTTCTGTACTCTATGCACTGAAGCATTCTGTACTGGAGTGACAAGTAGCTTCCTATGCTACTAATATTCTATGTATTCATATAGTGTATAGACTCTCATCTTCAACCTTGTAGCAAAGGTTAAGATATTCATCAAGCTCATGATGTATGCGTTTCAACTCTTATTAGATGCAAATGTCTCTTCGTAGTCTATGCCTTCTTTTCATGAGAAGCCTCATGCTACGAATCTTGCTTTGTACGATGTTTCCATCTACTCCATGATGGAACTACAAACTTTCCTTCACGTATCGATACTGTATCCTAGACATAATTCTTTTTGAACTGGTCTTCCCTTTCTTCTTGGTTACTTCTTCATAGCTTGAAGGTTCTGCATCAATGATGTTGTTGTATTCGCCATATTATTCTTCATCTTGAATTTTTGTCACTTATTCTTCAGAACAAGTCTCTTCCTTCTTTGCTTATAGGCGATTATGTATGCGATATTTCCTACAAGTCAAACGCATTTGTATGGTTAGAAACATTTCATAGAAATATTCATACTGGAAAATTCTTATGCATAAACATATGATCATGCAACTACTTTAGCCAATACAACATCCATCCATATCTCACGAAAACTTTCTAGATGCCTTCCATCTCTACCAGGACAACATTGAGATTGTGCACTAATCCAATATGTCAGCAAAGAGGTTTCATTCTAGATAAGTAGCAATGGAGAGTTGTATAGCACCATGAGATACTTACCCATCACATGCATATTAGTAGTATACTGTCGTTAATGCAAACATCCTATCATACATAATACATCAACTGAATACAAACAAATGCATAACAAAACAATATCATGAAATGACAATTGAATACTTATCTTTATTTATTTCGTAGGTAGACTCATTCTTGATCCTTCAGCTTCATCATCTTATTTATACATAATAGCATCATTTCTTATCCAAATGCTAGGATGGATAAGAGGTTCTTCAAGAGTTGAGTCCTTCATATTCCTCATTGCTTGAGAGATCTTCTTTCGATGGTGAGAGCTTGATCTTTAGTTGCTCCCATCTTCTCTTCTCTTGATGTGAGTCGAGCTTATTCTTCTTCCCAGAGTATGTTGGAAGTAATCACTTCCTTCTGGTACACATTCATCGAATGAATGAATCCATGATCCTGGAAGGCCATTCAAGATGGCTATCACTACTTCTGCATTCTCCATTTCTTCTTCTACCACTTCAAGTTGTTCTGCATTCTGGATCTTCACATTCTTCAACTGTTTTCTCAAAGCCATATTATGATTTATGTTCTTCCCTTCAGATAGCTTAGTCAAGGAATAAACCATCTTTGGTGTCATTAGTAAAGACACTTGTGGTACAAGTTGATCCGTGATTGAATCAACAATGATCTTCTTGGCCTTGACCAAGTTCTTCTTATGTAAGGCTTTGAGCCTCATCTCCCTCTGGAACTGGAACCTCTCTACTCATATAGGTGTCCAATTCATTTATTCAGGGAGATCATATACTTCCATGCTTGGAAGTTGTCAACTTCACCAAGATTATCATCAAGTTGATGTGATAGATCACTTTGAAATGAGAACCTCAAATGAAAATAGCAAAGGATTAGATCTTACTGATTTGAGGTGTCCGTCTTGGTTCCAGAGCTGGATAATCTAGGGTTTTTCATAGAAACCCTATTTTCTCAAAACTTGTAATATTTCAGATCTTATTGGATAGACAAATAAATCTCTTCAAATGGAGCTGTCCAATGTACTCCTTTTCTAAAAACAGTGGAGGGAAGCTCCCGGAACAGGAAGCCCTAGTTTTCCAATTTCTTCTGTGGAAATTCTTGTTACTGTTTCTGTGATATCTTTGAAATTTAGGCTCCTATGTGTCTTCAATTTTTCAATGAGGTAACCTCTCATGTCCCTGATCCAAAAACATAGGTTTCATCATAATTGGGTTCACCATTTGGGATTTATGATCCTTTTCCCAAGGTGACCTGTTACAGGACTGCTCGGAATAGTGATGTTGTACAGAATGCCACGTGTCACTGGTTCATCTTCTGAGTCTAATCCTTAGACCAACACAATTATAGTCCGTACCATTTCTATAACATCTTATGTAATTCCATTTGGACCTCTGTAGCCCAAGATATTGCAATTCTCCCCAGGTTTCCTATTTAGGGATGAATTCTGGAAGAGGCTGGAATCCTAACTTGGATGGATCATATCTCCTAGAATATAGAAACTCTAAGGCTTCGTTTTGTACAAAATGTTCATCAGGAATTTATATTCATCCCCTGCAATTTTCAGCTCCTGAGCCTTCACCAATCGCGGGATATAGCGAATGTACCAAAACTTAGCAGTTTTAGTATTTAGGGTTTTTCTAGCTCGAGGTCAAACTAGGGTTTGACTTTCCCGGAGTTCCACCCAACCAAAAATATTGATCCATGTCTCTAAACTTCATTTTTGATGAGGAGAGAAATCCTGTGCTGGGCTCACTCAAAAATTCCTCTTCTGTAGAAATCCCTAATTTCTGCATCGAAAATTGAAAATGCTCGGAATCGAATTTTGCTTCGATAGAAAGACGCGCCCTTCAATGGAGAGTCAACCTAGCATACTTTTGCTAATGGATTGTGGAGAGAGACCCAAAAATTAAGAATCCCTAGATTTTGTAGCTGCACAATGTCTTCTTCTCAGGTTAGGTCTGATACCATGTTAGTTTTTTCATCATTCAAGCTAGCATTATGATCTTAGGATCTTTTAACTGAGAGAATAACAGGCACATCAAAAAAACATAAGCACATCACAAGAGACAAGAGACACAAATAATTTTCCTCGAGGAAACCATAAAGGAGAAAACCCCACAACTTCCTCAGAGATAGAATCAGCACCAAAATAGAAAATCCCAAAACATAAAGATGATCTCCACAGCTTCTATCTCTCTCTCACACACTGAGAGAGATTCTCCTCTCTCACTCATGCACCCCAATGAGTGAGTGTAAGTGTTGTGAGTATGATAAATAGAGAGGCTCACTCTCTATTTATATTCTTTCGTTCACTTGAAGTGCACTCCAACATGTCAGCCTCACTTAACAATTACTTACTAGAGCCGACATCTCTTAGAGTATCTAATAACCCTAGTGCCCCACAACTTGTGGGGACTTTGCCCTCTACTCAACAAGGAGGGTTAACCTTGACTTAGATGATGGGGACTATTGCCCCAACTTACAATGACTCACCTAGGGTTGACTTCACTAGGATATTCTAATAACCCTAGGGCCCCACAACTGTGGGGACTTTAACCCTTTACCAATTGGAGGGTTACCCACAATGACTTGACATGACTTTCACATTATAAAAAATTCCCGATCGGAACATAGGGGCATGACATGACTCAAATACATCCCAGAATAAACATCAGGTTACAATACATAAGAAATACGGATGAATACATTCCAAAGTTAGAAATACGTCAACAGTTTTGGTGTCTTGGTAGACTGAGGGCCAAACCAAGACTATTCCAGCTACTAGTGGATTACTAGGATCTAGAATCTAAGACATTTCATATTGACGGGATGTTGCTCAGCATTGAGGTTGAGGACATATACTTTATCACTTATTTGTCCCGACTATGGGATATGGTGAATCTCCGATCTTGTGGGCCAGGAGGCGGGTTGACTATTTATGAGTACATAGCTGTGTACTGCTTTTCGGAGATGGAAAAGGTTGGGAGTCAAATCCCGACAAACTCTATCCAGATTCTGGGACTAAAGGCCATACTTTTGGCATTAGGCAGGATTGAAGGATTAGCTTCACTCCACTAGGCCTCATGGCCAATGATGTTCTATGCAGTGGAGTGTATGAGACCTACAGTGTATGACTGGAGTATGACGTTGTTGAGCAACATGAAACAACAGCTCAATGACTGCAAGATGGGAAGAGTGCAGAAATTTGGGTTCGGCAGCATACTGAGCACGTTCTTCTTTGAGCAGGTACCAGGGATAATCCCTAGGGTGTACGTTGTTCCTCACAGAGTTCAGGATCCATCCCAATGACGTTGGGAAAATGTTATGTGTAGACTGGGTGGAGGTAGGGTGGCTAACCCCTACCCAGCAGACTTCTTTCCATGGTGGCGAAGACAGATCGTCTCCATAGACGGCTATCCCTATGCAAGGATAGACTTCCACAGAGATCTGGATATGCCGCTACCACCAGGAGTAGCTTATGGTGACATAGGTAAATAATCCCAAACCCACTTTTTTAAGTTTTGAATTATTTAATTTTTTTTTTGATATATTGGCTCAAAAGACATATTTTTGGAGTGACGACACATAGTGACAATCTATCATGTGTATGTAGATGTAGGTCCACAGTGGACACAAGGCTTCCCTCATCCTCGACGGAGGGGAAGAGGAGACAATATCATGGTTGTGGATGCGGAGCGGACGCTCCAAAGCATCCACATGAACTTCGTTCGCTTGACACATAAGGTACCCATGGCACAAGTCAAGGACTTGCCTGAGGCCATGCAGTGTCAGGTGGTTCGTGTACCATGAGCATGGCTTCAACTCTTTCGATGGCTAGCTAGAGCCATATTTCTATATCATGATCAGAAACCCCCTCCTCCTCAGGCTTAGAGACTTGAGTGTATTCATTTTTGTATGACCACGTATTATGTGTTCATGTTTCGGAAACCCCAATTTTTTATATGACACTTATGTATTATGACATCACTTTTTGAATATTAATGAAAAACTTTTATGATGATCGATCTTACTTATTTACACATGTGTAAAATGTATGTTTTTGATATGCTTATGGTCTATGAAACAAATACCAATCTAACACATAGTTAGCATATGAGTCAACAACTTGGTTAAAAATTATTGGAACATGAATGTATGTTATATTCTCAAATTGTCATTCTAGCAATCTCACACGTAAGAATCTTCATAATAATTTCGGATCCCTAATACTATACAATCCATTAAGCTGTGAAACCACTAACTGCGAATCAAGACGTACCTCAAGAGAATTAACACCATGTGAAATGGCATCACGCAATAACTCAATACGACACTATATTCAGCAACATTGTTCGAAGAAGGCCATAAACATATGCCTCCTGAAGACAGTACTTGACCCGTAGGAGCATAAATCACCCAAGTAGCCGAAGCTGAGTTTTGAGAGTGGAGGCTAGAACCATCAGCGAATCCTATGTAAATAGAAGACTCCATCGACATCTACCATAAGAAACGAAAGCTAATCAACAAACTCAATCACCATAAGAAAACCTAACTATGCAATGCAAAACTGTACAATAATATAAAACAATCAACCCTTGCTGAAGATCATGCATATTATTTTTTGAGATAGAGCCCATTTCTAGGCTCCTCCAAGGCTATCCCTTCATAATCAACCAGCTCATAAGCACCTTTCTCTAAGACACGTTCAACCACGTAAGGACCATGCCACATGGGATTAAATTTCCCTGCCCCCAAGGGTTCCTTATCTTGATCCCACAAAAGGACCAAGTCACCTTCATTAAATCTCCTTGGATAGGCATACTTATCATACTGGACCATGACGTGACGCTTGTTAACCTCTAGAGCCACTAAGTCATCTCAGTGCTGCTCATCAAGCTGCTCTAAGTGGACCAAACATTCTTCCAATGCGGAAGTGTCTGGTAAAAGCTCTACAGCTAGCTTCAAAGAAGGGATTTCGCATTCAACTGGTAAAACTGACTCCACCCCATGTACAAGCTGATATGGAGATAAATCGGTGGCAGTCTTAACCGCGGTTCTATAGGCCCACAAAGCAGAATACAACATAATATGCCAATTGATCTTGCTTCATGTGATGGTTCGTTGGAGAATAGACTTAAGTGATTTTTTCACTGCTTCAACTTGTCCATTCACTTGAGGGTAATAAGAAGATGAATGCTCTTGCTTATACCCTAACTTGGAAGCCAATTCTTTCATCATTTTATTCTGAAAGTGCCTACCATGGTTAGTGAAAAGAACTTTCAGAATTCCAAACCGAGTGATAATCTGGTTGAACATGAAATGCACGGATGTCTCACTGTCGGATTTAATTGTGGGCGTAGCCTCTTCCCATTTCATGAAATAATCAACAGCCACAATAATGCGATGATGCCCCCCAGCCAAGGTTGGGTTTCCACCCATAAATTCAAAACCCCACTTGGTGAAGGGACCGACAGTGACAATAGGATGTAATGGGGCTAGATGTGAGCGCATATTGCATGCAAACACCTGGAAAGGGTGGCACTTCTTGACCACATTAACACAATATTTGAAGATGGATGGCCAAAAATATCCTTCTCTCAAGATTTTTTGGGCTGTAGAAAGCCCAGATAAATGACCACCACACACCCCTCCATGGCAATCATTCAGCACAACCTCAGCCTCATCATGGGTTAAACAACGATGAAAAATGGAATCTACCCCACGACGGTACAAAGTGTTATCCACTATAAGGTAGTTCTTATCTATATGAGATAATCGTCATCGCTCATCTTGTGAAAGGTGAGTAGGGACCTTCAATGTTTGCAAATATACAATGATATCCCCATACCATGGGTCCAAAGTTAAGATAGGGAAAATATGCTCATTGACAAACTTATCCTCATAAACTTCCTCCCCCTCCAAACTTGGAAAATTGGATATAAGCTCCACAAATATCAATGATTTCTTCGATTTAGTCGAAACGAACTCGAGATCAAACTCTTGCAAAATGACAATCCATTTATTGTGTTTTCCCCCAATCACCCTTCTAGTGAGGATGAACTGAAATGGATTGATATGAGCTACGACCAAAGTTTGGCGAAGGAGAATGTAGTGTCTTAAACACTGAACCGCATGAATGGTATCCAAGGCTAGCTTCTCCACATGGGAATAGCGAAGTTCTCCATCTATAAGGTTTCGGCTCAAATAATATATGACATGCTCATGGAGCTCCTCATCCTCCTAAACCAAAACCATACCAACCGTCTCCATGGACGCGACCACATAAATCAAGAAATCATGGCTATATTTGGGTGGACTAAGCACGGGGGTCATTGCTAAGGCTCGCTTAAGAGCATCAAAGGACTCTTGGGGTCGCTCATCCTAGTAAAAAGGGGTGTCCTTTTCCAAAAGACGCATAAAGCCTTTAGTCAAATTGGAAAAATTAACCACGAATATTCGCAAGAAGTTTGACATGCCTTGCAAACACTGAAGATGTCTAATATTATGTGTGGGAGACAATTGAAGTATTTCCTCAACCTTTAAGGGATCGACTCTTATACCCTCCTTGGATATGATGAACCCTAGCAAGCAACCAGCAGTCACACGAAAGATGCACTATTGAGGATTTAAACAAACCTGGAAATGACGGCATCTTTCGAATACTAATCTCAAATGATATGGATGACACACTCTCAAACGAGAGTGAGTAGCGAGATCATCCAAATATACTTCAATAATCATTTTGAGATTGTGAAAAATTAAGGTCATAGCCCACTGAAATGTAGCTCCGGTGTTTTTAAGGCCGAAAGGCACCTTCCGATATGCAAAAGTACCCCAAGGACAAATAAATGAGGTATTATGTTGATCCTTGGGCTTAATATGAATCTGATTATATTTAGAAAAACCATCCATAAAGGAAAATACCTCACTCCCGGCACACTCATCCAAAATCTGATCAATAAATGGTGTGGGGAAATTATCCGTAGGACATGCGCGATTTAGGTCACAGAAATCAATGCATATACGGATCGCTCCTTGCTTCTTATCCACCATAACGGGGTTTGAAACCCACTCCTTCAAGGGAATAGGATAGATAAAACCAGCTTTCAATAGTTTCTCTATTTTAGCCTTAATGACGGGTGCTTTTCTAGGATTCATAGCACGCAAATGTTGTTGAATCGGCTTCGCATCTAGATAGGTTTTGATATCGTGGTTGAAAATACAAGGGTTGGTACCTGAAATCTCATCATATGACCATGCAAATATGTCATAAAACTCTTTAAACAACACGGTATACTCCTTGATCTCATCGGGGGAACAATCCGCCCCAATGTAGACATTCTCAACCTTGCCAGGACCGCGAGAAATATTAATAGGAATAGTTGGTGATACATTAGCCATGTTCCATCAGCCATCAGACCAGGAGAGCTTAATGGAACCACGGGGCTACCAATATTCTCAATAAGAATCTCCCTAAATTCATCAAACTCCATACGATCAAGCTTAGGAAAAAATATGATTGATGATGCAATTCCTCCCAAGGTTGCTCAACTCCCGACATGGACTCAAGGATAGCTTCATCCAATGGAAAAACATCATCAAGGAAATCATGTGAGTGAGATGACTCAACTACCCATGCAGGAAGCACATACGGGTCCTCCTCCTATGTCTATGAAGAGGAAGGACTAGGCTCTGCAACCTAATCAAGATTCGCTTGATAAGCCACCATTGTTGCAGGCAACGGCATGTCAGTCTCCGTGGTCATACTCGAAGTACTCAGTGAAGGAAGGATCCAAGGATCTTCCATATGGGTAGTATGAAAATATACCAAATTCATTGAGGATGAAGCCCCACCAAAACTAGACCCAATCATAATAACAGGCACAAGACAACTAAAGGTTCCCATAAGATAAGGATACATACCTACGCCCATACTCCCAGTTTCCAGCTGAGAATGATCGATAATCGAGATAGAAGCTCTCGATGATGCATTGACACTTAGATTTTGGAATGACGTTTGATTAATTGTAACAATCTTCCCATTAAACAGAAATCATATCACTCAAAAGAGGGAAGAAGCTACGACTTTCATACTATACATCCAATTCCGACCCAGCAAAAGATTGTAGTCAAGGGGCACATCAACCACCTCAACCTCGATCATGATGGTCTTTCTGTTATACCCAAATCTTGTCACCAACATGTGATGAGGTCCTTAACCCCTATTTTTTCCCTAAATCCCAAACATGGAGTGGAAACTTGCTCTGGATATCAATTCTACTTGAAAAAACCTAGCACCGCACTTTCCATTTAGTTGATGAGTGGTACCTTGTTCAGTACCGCCTGTGTCCTATTATAGAAAAGTGGTGCCACTGCGCATGATCTTTGCTCTTGGAGCAGTTCTCACCTAAACCTCTCTCTCATAAGGGAACAAAAGTGGTACCCTTGGTAAAAATGGAAAAAGAGAAGATTCTTGAGGCTTCTTGAACTTGAGCCTCGTGTCCTCCCTTATCCCTATCAATATGGGTTAGTTGGAGTTGAGATCCCTCTTGGTAGGATCTTAGAGCCACCTCACCCACAATTCTCTCAACTATCCCTATCCATTCAGCCTTTTAAATACAAGCTCATATCCATAGTTGAGGGGGAGAACTGAATGGCATCGTTATGTTGTTGAATTGACTATCTAGTCCAATCCATTCGTGAGCACAAGAGAGCAAGTTGGAGCTATCGGGGATGAGGTGTTTTTCTTGTGGAGGAGTTTGTCAACACTAAGGCATTGGTTGTAAGCTTCTTCATTAATTTCTTAATGCAAAGCTGATTTCCATCCCACATATCCGTTGTATTGATCTCACATGTATATGTTACTGGATTCCTTAGTCACTAGTATGGATTTGTGAATAATTTTCTGGTAGCTTTGATGTTCTTGTTTGTTTGACATGTCTGTAGGTACACAGGTTCATGATTAAATCATTATTATAGTTGTTTACAACATTCAAGGAAGGTCTTCATCCTTTGTCATTCACTCATTTGTTCTGGATCTGAACCATTCAGACTAGAGTAACAGCTTCTATCCGCAGAAGGTGCAATATTCCTAACTACAAATCTGGCGACTCCACTGGGGAACAAAGAAAATTTCAGTTGATATGAACCTCCTCGGTCCTTGAACACTTGTCTAAATCTAGGATATAGTTTCTAACTCTCTTCAGTCAGATCTGCCATCTGACTTGGTGAATTTTGGTTTAAAACTTTCAGATCTGAACTATTTCGACCTTATATGCCCTTTTTTACTGTCAATTCATCAGTCTTTACCTTGATGTGATCAATTTTTAATTTGAAATCTCGTTCTCTTTATGTTTTGGATACATTCAGGGAACCGCACATGTGTTGTTGGCAACAAGCAGTGCCACCACCTGAATTTTGTTAGCCATACGCGGTGCCACTGCCTGCACCTCGTTAGCCAGAAGCGGTGCCACTGCCTGAACCTCGTTAGCCAGAAGCGGTGCTCATCCAGAACCGCTCTGTCCAAGACCCCTCCAGTGCGGTGCCAGGTAGGCCTTGTTCCAGAACTTGTTTTTTGTCATTTTTTGCAAAAAGTAGAGTTTTTTTTCTTTCATCCCAGCACTGTCAGGCTTGCTTGTTTGAATCTGAATGCTCATGGTTGAAACTTTTGTGGTAAAATTGGTTTGATTGTAAAAATTTAAAAGATAGGTTAGGATTATTGATTATTCATTTTCTTTCATGCTTATTGGTTGTGATTTTGAAAGGAATTTTTGAAATCTTAAGTTTCATTTAGATCTCTTTTAGTTTCATTTATAAAGACTGAAAGAAAAACCATTTGCTTATCATCTTGTTGCAACTGCAACATTTTCCCAAAATTCCAAAAAATTTCAGGACCCTCCTTTGTTTTTATTAGCTTGATTTTCTTCTTTAACTTGATTCACTGATTCTTCAGAAATATTTGTTCCTGAAATGATCCACGTTTGTTTTGGCTTTGAATGTGTTTCAAGAGTTTGAGTCGAAAGAGTATTCGCTAGCAACCCCGTCGTTGCGGAGGAATAATGAGTTTCGGCCTCGTTATTTTTCTCCGACACATTTGTCGGCTGACCTTTGGTTTCGAGTCAGAGTGTATTGTTACTTTGGTGTCAGCAGTTGCGGATGGCAGATGGCAAGGTCTCCTGATTTCTGCTTTGTTTTTGTAAAACCTCACGTCGTTGTTTTCACCGCTCCATAATTCTTGAGCTTCCGCCGTTGCGGCTGCTAAAAGCATTAGCCTTCTGATCTTTTATTTGATTTTCCTCCTATCTTTTCCTATTGCGGATTGATTTATCCTTTGTGGCTCCACCGTTGTGGCTCCCAATTCCACTATGGTTGCGATGATTAGTCCTACGAAGCTCCGATCTGGTTCTTCCCCGCAGACAGCCTAGTGGTTTTCCCACCCGTCGTTGTGGAGGGAATTATCCTTGCGTCCTCCGATCCATAGTTTTATGTCGTCCGATTTTTTCCCCCTCCGCCTATATATATATATATATATATATGGGACCGGGCGTTTGTATTATCCTATTGTTTTTTTGACTGCCGCTCTCATGTGCTGTCGTTTTCTCGAGCTTGGTCGGACCCTACTGTCGGTGTACGCTCGTTCCAGGTGGCTTCAACTGTGGAAAATTGACCACCCTTCTTCCCATCGTCCACGTAGCATTTCCAGGTAGGCTCCTCATTGCATTATCCCATTCTGTTCGAGTTTTTGGTTGATTTTTCTACGGTTGGGTTTTCCCACGGCTGTTTTACCTTTGGCCCCGTTATTTGCTTGCATATATAGTTGGGCATTTGTATCATAACTATCTGTGGGGGGGCGTTTTCACCCACAGGGTAGTTGTTTTACCGCGGCCTTTTGTTAATGCAACCCTACGCTTAGAGAATAGGGGGTTTGGTGCAGACGGTCGTTACGCTGTCTACACCAATCTGCCCTATGTGATGATGTTTTGATGGGGGACCATTTTTCATGGCTTTCCTTTGATGCTTGGACTAGTTGCCTCCCTTTCATGCTGCCCGTATCCTTCAGACCAGTCGCGTTTCACCGCGTTGTCCCGCGCGCCCAGTTCACGGCCGTTTTCGAATCCATGCCAACGGAGGGGGATATATCACTGCATAGAGTTTATTGACCATAGATTGCATAGGCAGTTTCTTTTCTGAAAACGCACCACTAAAAAAAAATCTTGAATATATTTTCACTGTCATTCCCCATAGCGTGATGATCATGGTGCCCGCAGAGAGCCGAATTTTCCCTCATGTTAATGTAGTTTTGTTCCCCACTTGAGATATGTTGATAGAACTATTTTATTAGATAGCGGTGTTAGCTTGCACATATTTGCTTCATTTAAACATAGAGAAATTTAAACACTGCACATTGTTCTTTCAATGGTTGCAACTCATTCTGAGATGTCTTAATGATTATAATCTTGTATATGACAGGAATATTCCGAATACAAAATGTCAAAGCGATAGAAGAAGAAGGCCCCTGTGGTCGAAGAGGATCTTGAAGAGGAAGTTATTACCAAAACTGAATACATCTATGAAGATACCAAGTGTATATCTGGTGTAGAACCTGAATACCGGTGGGGAGAGATATACAGGTTGATCACGTGCCGAGAGGTGCCTGATATGGGCTTGGAAGAGGAAGGCATTTATGCCAACATAGAGAGATATTCACTGATGAAGATTGACACCAGACTAGAGCTCTTCCCATGCTCTGAATTGATTGGTTGGATTTCGCCCCAGGCAGATGTAACCACTATGATCCTAGATAATGTTGAAAAATAGGGCTATGATGCCTATAGCCCCGGATATGTAGCCCTGGCCTGCCACCTTCCAGAAGCACAAGTATTCTTGTCTGACGATTGGTTCAATAAAATCAGAATGGACCTTGTTGAGACTCTCAAAAGGATGATGTTATCAGGAAAACATTTCAGAACCAGGCATACGGGAGAGTATGAAACAGCAAGCTTAAGGGCCCCATACAGGTTCATAGCTTTAATGCTTAACAGGATTTTTGGAAGAGCTTATGGCAGGTTCTTCCAATTGGAATGGATGCCGATTATTTTTTATGTTGCCACCCCGGGTTCATTTTCAACTGGGCCAACATAGTATCAAACAGTATTTCATCCTGCATGGCCTCGACTTTGGGAGGAGTGTCCCAAAAGAGGTCTAAATTCTACATGAGTTCCATACTTGTTGATTGTATATTGTGCAATCAACCTTTACCCGGCCTTAGGTGCATCTGGGATAGGGAGAGGATGCCTGTTTATGCTGCATACAAGCCACTATGGGCGCACAAGTACCACGGTCATTACCAAGAGATCTGTGAACAGTTCATCATGCCACTGTATACCCTCATTTTCCTGAAGGAGTGTGACTGCATGTCAAAAGAGGCATTGCAGGTTATTGAGGAGTATGCAGATTATTATTTGACCAAGGATGGCCTATACTTCAGAATGTTTGGAAGTTCAAGATCACCCTCCCTACTGGGAGGCGGTTAGGCAATTCTTCCTGGATGGTATAGGAAGCTTCTTATTTGAGCACAAGAAGGCTGCCTATCCCCCTTTTCTCTTCAAGTTAGGCAGTTATAAGTTTACCAGAGTGAAGAAAGCTAATGATTTTGTGGAAGAGTTGGAAAGGTTTCATTTTGGTGAGATGCCCTTCCATAGAAATGACTCCTGCAGTAAAGTAGCGGAACATTGCAAACAAAACAGCATACATTTTGAATATACCCACCATTGGGATAGAGAAGAATCCGTCTTCCGTAATGCATTGAACATAACAGCCTTGAGGAGAAGGTTCAAGAAGAAGAGTACCATGAAAGGTGGGAAGGGAGCGGATGAACAGGCCAAAGCTGATGAAGAAGCAAGGAAACGAAATGAGGAAGCCCAAAGGCTGGCACAAGAAGCTGTAGGGTGGTTGCAGGGAGAAGAAGAAGAAAAAAGATGAGCTGCCCAAGAAGCAGCCAAAAATGAAGAAGAAGATGCTAGGAATGAAGAAGAAGAAAAGAAAAGAAAGCTTGATGAGGAGCTTCGGAAACAAGAATCCGAGAGGCTAAAGCTGACCCAGACAGAGACAAAACAGTCAGCCTCTGACACAGCTGGTGGCCAGACCCAGGAAATAGAAAACCCTGAGGTTCAGGACCGAGAAGTACCGGCTGCCAGCATATCTGGACAGTCTGTGGTCCCTACACTGAAGCTGGTCCCATTTGCACAGAAGAAAGGGGAAGAAATACTTGATTTTAACACTATTTTCTATGACAAGGAGACAAAGAGGATAGTGAAGAGAACGGAAAGGAAGGTTGACACAGGAGGTCTGCCCGGGAAAATGATAATGGATACACCCATTATATTTGGAATAGACCGAGATCCAAGGTTCACCATTAGAGCCAAAGCTGCACTGATTCACACTTCGGAAGATAATGTGGACAAGATTATGACAGACTTGGAGCAATCCAAGAAGTCCTCTGCTCGACTGAAAGACAAATTGAGAAAGGAGAGAGAGGAAAGCAATAAGATGAAGAGGAAATATGAGGACATGAAAAAAGAGATAAGGTATTCAAAGGATGAACTGCAAGTCCTCCAAGCAGAGAAACAAGCTAGGGAAACTACACAAGAGTGTCTGGAGAGAGTGCAGCAAGAGTATCAAGAGCTAAGGATAGAGAAGGAGCAGCTGCTGGGAAAAATAGAAGACTTAGAGCTGCAAAAGACCACTTTGGAGGTAAGTGAGAAGCAAGCTCAAGAACAAGAAGTGAAGCTTCAAGAGCAGATCTCTTCTCTAACAACCGCTTTAGAGGAAGCAAAAGAGTAGCAGGTCAATCTACAACCCTTCAAGGAGCATGTGCTAGCACAAAAGGCCAAGATGTTGTAGCTGCAAACCGCCATAGAAGAAGAGAGATGTAAAGTTGTGCAAATAGACGACCGATTAGAGGAAATTTTGGAGACTTCCTCTTATTTTGTTGATAGATCTCAGGACGTCTTGGAAGTCCTGACCGCAAGAATGGCAAGGCTGGAAAATAATGAAGAAACTCCTGCAAAGCTGCCCTCGAAAGATAGACAGGCCCTGAAGTAGGATTATGATTTAGTATAGTTTGCTATAAACATAGCAGAAGATTTCAAAAAGGCTATGAGAAAGACTAAAGGAGCATGCACAGAATTTTTCAGAAGGCTCCTGATTACATACAATCAGTGCCAAGTAGAGGCCGAGCAGAGGCTTGATGTTTTTCCAGACCACAATTCATTTGTGGAAATTTTGTAGAAAAGGTATCAGGAGGAGGAAGCAAAAATACAACACATTAAAGCCCTTAATGACCAGATCTTAAGGGATGAAGTAGATCATTCTGCCATCAGTGTGCAGCTATTGGAGGATCAGCTTCGTTTAAGTGTGGCCAGAATTGAGGCCATCAAGAACCAGGCTACAAAGTTCAAAATAAACATTCAGTTTTTGGAACCTTGCACATTTGAAGGCATTGCCTCTGAGGCTTTGGCATGGAAGAAAGTCCTAAATACCCAAGCCGAGCCCTCCTCGTGAATAATATTTCACTTTTGTATGTAACGATTTTGTAAACATTAGAGGAAAGTAAAATCTTGGGAGGCAAAAAGTTGGGAAGCCCAAGGTCATTTGTGGGCAACCCAACAGTCTCATCCTTTTGTATAAATATAGAAGATTTAGAGTAAGGAAGGGATTTTTCCCAGTTAGACATGAAAATCGATATTG
This sequence comes from Pseudotsuga menziesii, assembly GCA_001517045.1. Classification (NCBI taxonomy): domain Eukaryota; kingdom Viridiplantae; phylum Streptophyta; class Pinopsida; order Pinales; family Pinaceae; genus Pseudotsuga; species Pseudotsuga menziesii. The sequence goes on from LPNX010149263.1 coordinate 439,991, forward strand.
TAAGAAGAACTACTTTTGTTTGCAATAAAGAATTATTGTTTTCCTATTGGAGAAATATTGGTGGGACTTTCAAATGTTATGCTGTGGATTGTGGAAAGATGAACTATTTTGTTTTTCCATCTTTTTGTCCATTAACTGTGAGATAGTTCTAACTCTTACAGCCTATGTTCTTGTTTGAATGATTTCTGGTTTATTCTGTGGATTTACCACCATGAGTAATGTATGTTGTTCATAAACAATTGGCTATCTGATTGTCCAAATATCTCTAATCGTTCATGTGTTGTAGGAAGGAATATCAGCTATCTGTAGTTTCTCTTTATAATGCATGCGCAATACACATTACTCATAAATAAGTTACAATTTTGCTCCCCAAGGATACAAAGATAGATAGTTAGTTTTATTTTATTGCTGCATATGTGATCGAGATGCTAGTGAGTTCTAAGACGAGAGGTAAGAACCTACGCATCATGTTGTGAATACTCCTTGCATCCTTTATCACCCTGCATGGTTAATTAGGCATATGCATATCATACATTAAGTCAAAAATACAAAAATACACGGTGGACCGGGCCGCAACCGGTAAAACCTTTTGTTTTTTGTTACTTGACCTACTGTAGCCGAACCACAAGCCGGACAGATTCCCTACACCAAACAGTCACGGGCTAGTTGGGAACGTTGACTGGGGAGAATCCCTTGCTGTTGTTTCCTGCAAATTTACAAGCCTCAACACATCTTAATTTCATTTTTTCCATAGAGGACTTCTTTTTTCTTTTAAAAAGATTTTTTTTTTTTGAGATTAGGTCATTATTATTACTAAGCAAAGGGCACTAGATCTCTGATTAGCCTCACAAGATTTCAAGTTATCTTTGTTCTTTTGTCTCTCTTGCATTAGTACTATCTCATGAAAAGAAAAATAGTGTAGTTTTAAGTTAGATTTATCTATGTTTTAAAAGAAAAATAAAAAAAATAGATTGCAGATGGATGTAGAGTGCTTGTTGTTTCTCTTTTAGGAAAAGAAACTCTTACTCATCTGATTGATTTCAAAAAGGAAAATGAGTTTGGAGTGTGTTGCTTGTCTTTGGATTTGATTTGTTCAAAGTAGTTGTTTGGGAATTTTTGGTTTTCAAAACGAAAATAAAATACTCTCTTTCCCTCCCATAAGTAGGCATACCTCTAACGGTAAAGTGAAATATTTGCATCTACATATTTGCATGGTTTTACTTTTTCTGTCAAAATTCCATGCATTCACCTAACTGTCCACTTTAAAATTAATGGTAGTTATAGGCTTAAAATTTACATAGCAATTTGAGTGATAGGCTAGAGACATGTTCAAGAGTCGTTAAGCGTAGGAGTTGTCGTTACTCGTTTGCACTACATCACAGGACTTGTGCGGTTCTTCCACGTATTGTCGGTATATCAAATGGCCTTTCACATACCCTTGAGGTATATAGAAAGGTATTTCACGTACTTGATTGTATATAGGAAGGCACCTTGTGAACGGTTGTGCATTAGATGGCACTGCTACCGATTTGAGCTCCCACGTACCTTGCGTATATCGGGAGACCCCACTAGGATACCTTATCTATCTGAGAAAATACCTTTGGCTGTATTGCTTGGATCCATACACCGAAAACAACATTCGGGGAGATTACTACGCACGTACCCTTGTGGTATATCACGAGTGGCACCTTCTTGACAATCTTGATGAGAAACCGGACTATCTGAACTCCTCCTGTCATTTAACTTTGCTTGTTTGGCCTATAGCTTGAGTAGGGAAATGTTTGTTTTGTTTTTATATTTTTGAGACCCTAGGTTAGATAGGAATTGTACAAACTAGCTGAATTAAGATAGTCTAGAAGAGTACGGGGCTTGCCACTTGATTTTATTCCTATTTTAGGAGAAGATCCTATGGAAGCTATCAACCAAGGAGCTGCTACCAACTGCCAAGTGGGAGAAAATGTGGTTGCAGAAAGAGGAGATCCATATCCTTCGCATGGTACTCCCTTGGTCCAAAAACCTTCTAGGGGAAATATTTCATACCATTCTCCCATGGAAGGTCATGTTGATGATACTACCCATCGAGATTATGGTCCCAATACTCCAGTTTGGGATACCTCTATGGGACATAACTCTTCTGAATATATTTCACCATATGAAGAAGAAAATAGACAATACCAAGTAGCTATTCTCTGTGCAAGAGAACTTGAGAAGAAAATAGATAACATATTGGGTACACCACCACCTCGTTCAGCAGTTTTTCCTCGTAATCCGGACCCTTGGCGTGTGGGATATCGCTCACTTGTTGATTCTATGAAACCCATTGAACCTATTCTAGATCGCACTGTGACTCCACATAATCCAGGTCAAACTACCAACCCCACCACCTCCCATATTATGTCTATTCCAAATCCTCTAGGGTCTTGCACACCTGGGGAACAACATTCAATTCTTGTTTCATCAATACCTTCTAGTGTCGGGGGGAAACCCCCGGCACGACCTACGTTACCTATGACTGGAATTGTAGATAGTCATGGACAAACATCCAGTATAGAGAAATATACAATCTGTGTCCCTCCTACCCATACGAATGTGGTTAACCCCCTATCCAGTTCAGGTCATCCCTTGGGGGCACAACCTGTAACCAATCAAATCTCATGGGGGTATGGTTACATAGCACATAAAGTACCTGTAGGAAATATCAATTACCAACCTACTCCTATAGGAATGCCTTATGTTCGAATTCCATATCCTAGTAATATTTTCACTCCTTGGGGGCAACCTAACTGGTCCTACATGCCAGCTATGGGAGGAATACCTATGCATACTGCGGGGGGTGACGGAGGACCACCTTATGGAGGTCCTCCCTCTGGGGGGCCTAATGGTCCTGGAGGGCCTCGCGACTTTCCTCCTTATGGTCCTAATGGTGCTGGTTGTCCTGGGGGGCCTAGTGGATTCCCTCCTAATGGTCTCGGAGGGTCTGGTGGCCCTCCTCCTAGTGGTTCCAGAGGCTCCAGAGGTTTACCTCCCAGGGGTCCTAGAGGGTCAAATGGTCCTCCTCCTAGTGGTTCCGGAGGCTCTAGAGGTTTACCTCCCAGGGGTCCTGGAGGGTCAAATGGTCCTCCTTCTGGTGTCTTAGGTGGTCCTGGTGGTCTCGATGGTCCTAGTGGTCTTGGAGGCCCTGGTGCTCCTCCTCCTAGAAGCTCCGGTGGTCCTAACGGTCCCGATCCTGGAAATCCACCCCCTGGAGGTGGATCTTCTGGCAATTCTTCATCACAACAACCTGTCTATCATTCTACTTATGGTCCTACTAGTACTTATATGCCCTATCAATACTACCAGTATGTACAATCTAATCGGCGGTTACCTTTCCTATCAACTTTGGACTTGCCTGATTTGTCCAAGTTGATTAATGATCCCATTCGACATAACCCCTCGTGGCCTCCCATTCCGGTAAAGTTACCATCAGACATCCCAAAGTTTGATGGGAAGTGGGGAGATGATCCAAAAAACCATGTCATGACATTCCATTTGTGGTGTTCTTTGAACTCCATAATGGATGATTTATTTTGTTTAAGACTCTTCCAACAAACTTTGATCGGTACCGCCTTGAAATGGTACATTGAACTTCCGCAACATTCGTTTGTGGATTTTGGTTCTTTGGAAACTATCTTTCGTACACACTTTCAGCTTCCTATCCGTTATGAAATGGGTACATATCTCTTAACTTCTCTGTGTCAGAACACCTCCACCCACATATTCGATCATATCCATGAGTGGAGAAGGCGAACAAGACTTATTAAGGCTCCTATCCCAGATCAATTGTTAGCTGATTGGTTTACTAAATCTTTGTTGCCTCCGATCTCCCAAGATGTGGCTATGGGTGGTGCAGTTACCGAAGAGAAAGCCATTAGTCGAGCCCAACATTTGGACTTGGTATATTCCCAGTTCGAAACATTGTATGACTTGATCCCTCAAGCTCCTCACCCAAGCACCGATCCTGACAAGCCACCAACAGAAACCCCTGTTGATGGGATTGTTGGTTCAATCCAATCCCCACCAACAGCAAAATATACCAAGCAACCCCAAACTTCCACCCCTACTCCTTCAACTCCTAAGTTTTCCGTTGAGGCAAATTCCATTCAAAGTACTCAAACACCCGACAACAATAAAAAGAAAGGTAAAGCCAAAAACAAAAAACCTGGAAATCAGCAGGAGAATCCAAAACCAACCATCAACAAGAACGATAAAGGGAAAAGAAAAGTGAAATATCCATGTCTGCTATGTGGAGGTAACCAATTCATGAAAGAGTGTCCTCGCCATGACAAAATCAATCAATTTCTACAAACTAATCCCCCGCCAGTAGTTCTCACAGATCCTTTTCCCTCTCAACAACAACTGATAGACCACATGTCTAATCAAGGGAATTCTAGTTCTTCAGAGGAAATTCACATGATGTCCTCAGACACTATTAGTTTGCAAAATCAAAGTCAGAATTATGACAAACCCGTAGACAAGAAAGAAGACAATTCTTCTTCAGAAAAAGCTCCCTCTACTGGTTCTCTCGAGTCCTCATCTACTAGTCCCTTAACCATCGAGAAACATAATCTCGACATGGTTTTGCATCCACCCAAGAGTACTCTTAGGAAGGTTGTTTTTAATCCTAATGCTCGAGCTACTCAATTTTATAATGCAGTTGAAGATCTTTCTCAGAAACCATGTGCAATGTCTACCTTGGAAGTACTCCAAAGTTGTCCTACACAACGCAAAAACTTGTTAACTACGTTAGGAGCTTTAGACCCGGACAACACTAATTTCATTCACTTTAATGTAGAGAACTATAATTCTAGACTACCTCACAAACTCGCTTCCCAAATCATAATGAAAGTAGTCGAAAAGAAGGTCTTTAGAACTGTCTTAGACAAAGGAGCTTCAACTTCAGTTTTGTCCCTGTCTTGTTGGAAAGCTATTGCCTCTCCCAAGCTTGTAACATCACCAATGACTCTGAAATCCTTTGATGGACGAGGTTTCCAACCCCATGGTATCATACCAGCCCTTTCAGTCAAGCTTGGGGGAAAAACTGTTTCTATTCAAGTGGAAGTAGTGAATGACCCGTTAGATTACAACCTCCTATTAGGAAGAAATTGGTTTTACGCCATGACTGTTTTCACTTCAACAATATTTCGAATTGTCCAATTTCCACATCTGGGGAGGATTGTAACCATTGATCAACTCAATTTTTGTACATCGTATGTTACTACCTCTATGGCTAATAACATCCCTATGTTAGGCCAGTCCCCTCCTCCTTACCAGATGATTGGGGTAGGCATTCTGAAGGATTATTCCCTTATGGAGATTTTTCCATCAAACCCTCCTAACACAGACACGGCGAAGGTAAATATGATTTCTTTGGTTGATTATGATCCAAAGGGAAAAAAAATTGTTTATTCCACCTAGTTGAGTCCGCATGAAGCAACGTACGACGTTATCCAAACCTTTTTCGATGACCACACTAATGACCTTCATCTGGTGGCTTCAGACCCTTACCACCTGCCCTACTGGTTAGAACCCTCTGTTCCTATTATGGATTATCTCTCCCAGAATTTTCCTTCCGATGAGTCCATTATGGAGATCATGAGTACGAATGAGCCTATATGGGAGGATCATCATCATAGATCCTCATTCCTCCCCAACACCAGTTTGGTAGACCATGATTTTGCATCCCTTTTTTCTACTGATATTATCAAGACACCTCAAACTCCTATATTGTTGTAGAACATGGATTCTAAAGGAAACCTATGCAACATTACTCAAACAAATCCAATTGACATATTAGCCAAGCCTGGCACCCTTGAGCACGTTCACGTTGGGCAGAACTTCTCAATAGAAGAATATGAAGCATACAGAGCACTTTTCAAACAATTCTGAGATGTTTTTGCCTGGTCTTACGAAGAAATTACAGGGATAGACCCATCCATTTTGGTTCACAAAATAAAAACCTATCCCACTGCAAAACCCATCAGGCAAAAAATGAGACAATTCCATCCACGGAAAGTCGTAGCTATCAAACCTGAAATAGAAAAACTTCTAAAAGCAGGGTTTGATTATCCCGTACCCCTGACGGAATGGGTATCGAGCGTCATCCCTGTCAATAAAAAGCAGGGCACCATTAGAGTCTGCATCGATTTCAGATATTTGAACAAAGCTTGTCCCAAAGACAACTTTCCCACTCCGCATATTGACTAGATTATTGACAACTGTGCCGAAAGTGTCATCTTTTCATTTATGGATGGCTTTTCGGGTTATAATCAAATTGAGATTTTACCCACCAATCAGCACAAGGCAACATTTATTTTCCCATGGGGAACCTTTACATACAGGATACAGGAAGTTACTATTCGGCTTGAAAAATGTTGGAGTCACTTTCCAGCGTGCTATGTCCTATGTGTTTCATGATATAAAACATATTGTAGAAATGTACCTTAACGACCTCCCAGCTCATTCACAGCGATGAAAGGACCACCCTGGTCATCTTAGAGACATTTTCCTGAGATGTCATCATTATAACATATGGCACAATCCTCATAAATGTGTTTTTTGCGTTGAGACGGGACGCCTATTAGGTTTTGTGGTTTTTAAGGATGGCATCCAGATAGATTCATTGAAAATTGCCACTAGTCTAGCTCTACCAGCCCCAACCACCCTTCTAGAACTCCAAAGTTTGCAAGGGAAGGTAAACTTTCTCCACCATTTCGTGTGCAATGTTGCAGAGAAAACACACATTTATATGCGTCTCCTTAAGAAGGACACTCCATTATTTTGGGATGACCAAGCCCAACGAGCCTTTGATAATCTTAAACAAGCTCTGACTCACTCACCCGTGATACACCCCCCAGATTAGTCAAAGTATTTTCTCTTATACATTGCTCCCTCTACTACTACCATCGCGATGTTTTTGGTGCAGGAGAATCCTGATGGTTAGGAGCACGTGATCTACTATGCTAGTAATAATCTCATGGATTTCGAAACTTGATACTCATGCATGGAGAAATTAGCATTGGCCATGGTCATTTCTATTTAGAAATTTTCTCACTACATTTTGCTCTACACAACCACCATATTGGCAGACCATAAACCTATGTATTATATCCTGACTCATCAAGTGCTCAGGGGCAAGTACTCCTGATGGATAGTCATCCTACAAGAGTTTGATCTGGAATTTTCCAAAGCTACGTCAAAGAAATTCTTACTCTTTGCTGAGCTCATGTGTGATCTTCCCTGTGCTTCGACGGAATCTAAGCCCAGTGATTCATTCCCAGATGAATTCCTATTCCTAATAAGCACTACTGACCGATGGTATGGATATTTTCTCATTTATCTCCAGACACAAATATTTCATCCCACTCTATCCCGTGATGATCGTTTCCGTATCCATCACCATGCAAAATACTACCTCATCTTGAATGACACTTTGTATAGACGTGGTATAGATTTCGTTCTTCGGAAATGCCTTACCCATGAGGAATATGAACAAGTTTTGAATGATTGCCACTCTAGACCATGTGGCAGTCATTTATCTGGGATGGATACAGCCCAAAAAATCCTCCACTCTGGCTATTTATGGCCTTCAGTCTTTAAATATTGTCACGAGGCTGTTAAGAAATGCCCACCCTGTCAACATTTTTATCCAAAAAATAACACCCACCCTGATCCATTATACCCCATCATTGTTGTTATCCCTTTCAACAAATGTGGGATCTATTACATGCATTGTAAGCCTACCTCAGTCGGGGGGCATGGTTACATCATCGTAGCCATTGATTACTTTACAAATGGGATGAGGCCATGCCTGCATATGCAGAGGATGGTAAGACTGTCACTCTCTTCCTGTTCAATCATGTGATAGCAATATTCGGAGTCCCGCAGTCCATAGTTATTGATCACGAATTACATTTATGTAATCAAAATATGGAGGAACTAAGTACCAAGCTAGGTTTTCGTCATGAAAACTCTACGCCCTAATATCTGCAAGCTAATGGTCAGGTCAAGGCCATTAACAAAGTTTTGAAAATGATTCTGCCTTGGATGGTTGGAGACCATAAATCCAACTGGCACCATATTCTTTTCTCCGCTCTTTGGGCTTACAGGACTTCGGTGAAAACAACTATTGGTTTTACACCCTTCCATCTTGTCTATGGACTAGAAGTTGTCTTATCGATTCAATGTCGAATTCCATACTTGAAACTTATCGTTGAACTTATCCCAAACACTTCCACAAAGGTAGAAATATTTCTATACTGGAATAACCTTGACAAAACTAGAAGAGATGATGCCTTAGCCAATGAGGCACACAAGAAATGTGTCAAGGCACAGTATGAAAAGTCTTTCCAACCTCATGCCTTTAACGAGGGTGAACTAGTTTTGACCTATGATCAGAGATATGACAAACTAGGGAAAGGGAAGTTCAAATCCATGTGGTACGGTCCTTTCGTTATTTTTAGAGTTTTAGAGAAAGGGGCCTATGAGTTCATGGACTGTGATGGAATCCCCTTAGGACAACCTCTCAATGGGTTGTACCTTAAGAGGTACTATGCCTAGATATTTGTTGTGTAGTACCTTATATATATATATATATATATATATATATATATATATTACTTGACTTTTAGTGTGCTNTGAGTTTAGTGTCTGTATCTATTTATACCATGTTTTGGTCGTGTAGAGCAGATGGCTTTCTACGTCTTCGCTAATGGTGCTTGCTTCCACACCTTGAATCTTGCCTTAGCGTCTTGGGTTCTCTATTCCCCAGCTTACAATTTGGTCAGTTCAAGAGCGGTTTGTATTGGTCCAGCTACCAACAATATCATCAAGTATCGAGCAATCATAGGTCTTCTGACTGAAGCCGCCTCCCAAGATGTTCGTAACTTGGTATTTTTTATGGACTCACAACTAGTGGTTTGTCATTTAAACCATGTCTATACCATTAGGAATCCCATGCTTCTATGTCTCTTTTGGAGGGTACATTTAATGGAGAGGTCATTTGAAGCTATTACCTATAGGCATATCCCTAGGGAAGATAATGCAGTTGCTGACTCATTGGCAAATTACATCCTAGACTGGCATATTTCCCATTCATGACATGAAAATCAAACATGGTTCAATGTAAATAAACTATAGAAGACACATAAAACTCATATAAATTCATTCACACCAAAATAGAATTCTATATATATATATAAGAATGTTTTACAAAAAATAGGTCACGAGACCTCATCTGAAGCGCTCGGGATTTTAGGTACAAAACCATCATACAAAAATCCTAAAGCTATCTATCAGCTTTCAGTGTATACATCATGCATCCCATCATCTAGTGATGCTCATGGTAACACATGACCGCTCGGGCTACTCGACGTAGCAGTCTGCTGAAATGACTCGATACTCCCACAATGGGCCTCTGGTACCTCAATGGGAGGTCATCAATCAAGGCATATGGGACATCTAGGGTCAACCTCTCAAGGTTCTCCTCTAGCTCCCTTGTCACATCATCTCCCTATGGTACAAAGCAAGCTCTGGATCACCTGTCTAGTGGGGAGGATCCCCCAGGTTGTGCTGCTCTAACATCTACATGAAAACATTCAAGTCTCGTTACTACACATAAAAAATATAAAACATCAAAACATAAAAACACAATTGCCATTTTAGGATTTTTTTTTTCTTGTAGATATCACCCCAATGTCCACCAGGTGGGAGCGATAGATCAGGGTCATAGCTGAAGTCAGTGCCCGCATATGCATAGTCCTCCACCATGAGGAGTTGATCTCTCAACCATCGAAAAAACAGGTCACTGAACTTTACCTTGCCTCTACCCGCTCTAGTACAGGCCATGATCTGGACCCATCTTAGCATGTGAGGGTCTCATGCCCTCAACTCTATAAAAACCACCTAGGGTCTCATATTAAGAACCTTCTCAAAAAATAAACACACTAGAATGGAACCGAAACCAAACTGCTTCAACTCCCCCTGTCGACACTTGGTCAGCTGATCCTTGAAGATCGAAAGTAGAGCTTATGCCCAGTTGAAGAATGTAGGCACCATGGGCTCTATAGCATAGAGCATATGTTCTCTAGATTCTTGATGTACCCCTTGGCTCCCCACCACTCTCTACATGGTAAAAAAAACTATCCGTAGTGGGCCATCCACCAATGCTTTTATGGGAATCTTCTTTCCCGATATCCTGGTCCCAGGAATACAATGTCGGTTTATCAACTCCTGAGTAGTAATATCCCCTCCATGGGAACCAGTCAAAGAGATGGGAGCACCCTGTCTCGATAGGCATGTCAGGAAGTAGATGTCCTCTACTTCAATTTTCAATGCATGGGCACCCACCTCAAAATAATATTGCTCTGGATTCCACATCCAGAGGATATGCTCTAATAGGCGCTCATGTGACACCATGCTGGGTAGCAAAAAAACTTTAGAATACCACAGTCTCTCAACGTGCCTATACAACTCACGTTTCGTTCAGCAAATGCCTCATCATTGTCATGTTGCCTCTCTTTCCAAATGACCATTTTTTATCAATGGGAACCTGTCAAAAACCATCACAAGGCCAATTAGAAACATCATCAATCATTCAAATCATCAAATTTGAGCTAGCTTGGCTTGTGCACATATTTTTATTCACCCATAGCTGGCACCGCCTGTGTCCCATTGAGGACATGTGGTGGCACCACCTGTGTCAAGCGTTTTTGGCGTGGTTCTAGCGGGGTACCGCTTATCCCGCAAGGGATGAGATTGGTGCCCACTTTCATGGTTTTAGGGCTCACCCAATAGTCCCAAAACACCCCCAAAAATAAAAAATGAAATAGTAGGGTTTAAGCTATTACCTGGAACTGACGGTGTGAAAATCCGACGGTAGATGCTCTCGAAATTAGCAACTGAAAATATTGCCAAGAAAATGCTCCAAAGGCTCTCCACTATGGGTAAATGATAAACTGCTTTGATTTTTTGCTATTTACATACCTTTTATACCTATTTTAGGTTTTGACATATCATAGTTTTGAAAATCTATCATTCATGATCCTTTAATATCGTTTATTGGAGAGTTTTAACTGTTGTTTTCAAGTCGTTGCAGGATAAAGGCGGTAGCAGTAAACATTTTGAGAGCTTGATTTTGACTTTTTCGCACTACTATAAAACAGAAAAATTCTTTGATCATTTATTGTGACACTTTGGTCATGCTCTCGAAAATTAGCATCAAAGGTCCGAGTCATTTTTTTATTCTTTTCAAACTCGTAAAATCCCTCATCATGAAAAGAGACCTAGTGGAGTCTTCTTTAAACTCTTTTCAGGCTCCTTAAATATGAAAATATTGTCGAGTGATCTTGTCTTCTTCATGCTCATTAAAGCATTTGAAGAGTCATTTATCTACGGTAGGTTATCACTTTTCAGTTCAGATGAACTATTTTATGAAAAAGGACCCTGTGGAGTCTTCTTTCGTGATCATTCAGACTCTCTAAGCATGAACGATACTGAGTTAACTTTCATTGGACTCATTAAATTAAACATTGAGAGACCCTATTTCGGGAACGAATATTAGATTTTAACATTTAATCTAGCATTATATTAGGATATTTAACTGAGAGAATAACCAGCACAGTAATCAAACATAAGAGACAATGAACATAGTGTGTTTCCTTAGGGAAACCATAAATGGAGAAAACCTTGCAACTTCCTCAGAGATAGAATTAGCACCAAAAGTAAAACCCCAAAATAATAAGATGATCTCCCAACAGCAGTAGCCTCTTTCTTTCTATCCCCAACAACTTCTTCTCCCTCAGCTATGTGCTACAACTGGGTGTGAGTGAGTGTGTGATAAATAGAGAGACTCGCTCTCTATTTATACTAATTCCCAACTTGACAATGACTCACTAGGGCTGACTTCACTAGGTGAGTCTAAAAACCCTAGGGCCACGGAACTGCGGGGACTTTAACCCTCGAACAATAGGAGGGTTACCCACATTGACTTGACATGACTTGTTTACATTATAGAAACTCTTGATCGGAACATCGGGGCATGACATGAATTAATTACATTAAAATCACTTCCTGAAATAAACATCGGGGTATAATACATAAGAAATACAAGTGAATACATTCTGAAGTTACAATTACATCAACACTCCCTCTTAACTAGGAAGGTATTCTCTCGACACAATTTATCAGCACAAGTCTTCTTCTCTGTATCATCTGGATCATCATTGAGTCCTCGTCATCTTCATTTGGATCTGTATCATCACTCGATCTAGATCATCATCACTGGATCTGGATCATCACTAGATCTGGATCATCTCTAGTTCTGGAACATCTCTGCTGGATCATCATCATGGATGCTATCTCTTGATTCTTCTCGTCATAGGAAGTTCTATAGATCTAGCCCTTTTTCATGTTGGTTGTAGGCCTATCCTCCATGTAGGTCTTTTCCAGCACTTATATCTTACCCTAAGTCAAAATGGCCCACCCAGCACTTATATATGATCATGTAGGAACCAATCCTATAATCACATCAAAAATACACACCCAACACTCACATCTAACCATGTGGGAACACATCCCACAACCCTGTCAAAAAGGCCCAGCACTCACATCTGAAAACCAATGTCAAAAAATCCCAGCACTTACATTCAACCATGCAAGGAACTAATCCTCCATGCCAAAAGGGCTCTGCACTTACATCCGATCATTGCAGGAACCAATCCTACAATCGCCTCAGAATGGATCTGCACTTACATCTGATCATTATAGGAACCAATCCTACAATTTCCTCAGAATGGCTCTGCACTCACATCTGATCATTGTAGGAACCAATCCTACAATCACATCAGAATGGCCCTCAGTCCCAGACTGAGATTTCCTAGTAACTGACCAGGTGCCTCCATTCCAAGAATGGCATTCAGTGCTTATATCTGATCATGTAAGAACCAATCCTATAGTCACATCAGAATGGCTCAGCACTCATATTTGACATGGAAGGAACCAATCCTCTCACCATGAAAGAATGGCTTAGCCCTTACATCTGACCATGGAAGGAACCAATATTCTCTCCATGTTAGAATGGCTCACGGACTCATCACTTCCCTTTGGAGGGAACCTCAATCTAGAGAACACCAAGCTTCTCCCTGAAGTACTCAAACTTCACTCTAGCTAATGGCTTTGTTAACACATCAGCTATCTGTTCGTCCGTTGCAACATACTGGAGCTTCACTACTCCTCTCTACACCATATCCCTGATATAGTGATACTTGATCTCGATATGCTTCGACTTGTCATGGAACACCGGGTTCTCCGACAACTTCACGCAACTTTGGATTTTGTAATGTCTACAAGTATCATCCAACTGGATATCAAATAAATCAAACAACAACTTCCTCAACCATACTACCTCACAACTATCTAAACAAGCTACGGCATACTCTACTTCAGCCGTACTTAGTGACACATAGGATTTCTTCATGCTAAACCAACAGATCACACCTGATCCCATACTGAAGCAACACCCTAAAGTGCTCTTCCTATCGATGGCAATACCTGCCCAATCTGAATCAACATAACCCTCCAGGCTAATATTCTAATTCACCTCATACTTGAGCCCATAATCAACTATACCCCTCAGGTACCTCAGAATATGCTTTGCAGCATTCAAGTGAACATGTCTCGGATCTGTTAGGAACTGGCTCAAGGTGTTCATAGCAAAGCAAATATCTGGTCTCATTTTCATCAGGTACATCAAGGACCCAATCATCTGACGATACATTGTAGCATCAGCCTCTTCTGATGAAGCATCACTCAATAGATTCAAGTTCGATGCCATAGGTGTGGTCATGGCCTTGTATTCCATCATCCCAAACCTCTTCAAGATCTCTACTGCATACTTCCCTTGTCTGAGGGATATTCCATCTGCATTCTACCATACCTCCATGCCTAGAAAATAGTGCATCACACCGAAATCCTTCATTTTGAACTCGGCAGCAAGCTTCCTTTTCGTATCAGCAATCAACCCATCCATTCCTGTTACAAATAGATCATCTACATATAGTAGGAGTATCACTAGGTTACCATCTTCAACATTGTAGTAAAGGTTGGAATCTTCTTTACTTTTGGTAAATCCCAAACTGGATAGAAATCCATCAATTCTGCCATACCATGTCCTAGGTGCCTCTTTCAAACCATACATGGCTTTCTTCAATCTACACACATGAGACTCCCTGTCATGTGTCTCAAAACTGAGTGGGTGCTCTACATACACTTCCCCTTCCACTACACCATTCAAGAAAGAAGTCTTGACATCCATTTGGTGTATCTTCCATTTCATTACTGCAGCCAGAGCAAGCACTGATCTGATGGAAGTGTATCTGGCTACAGGTGCAAAGGTTTATTCATAATCTATTCCTTCTTTCTGTGAGAAGCCATGAGGCATGAACCTTACTTTATATTTCTCTATGCCACAATCTACAGCATGCTTGATCTTATAGATCCATTTGGAAGTTACAACAGACTTCTCTTCTAGTCTTGGGACAACATCCCAAACATCATTCTTCATGATCGATTGATACTCTTTGATCATAGCATCCTTCCATTCTTTCCTTTCTGCCACGTCTTCATAGTTGGAAGGTTCTTTATCGATAAAGTTACATAATAAAGCTACATACCCGGAGCAGGACCTGGTACTCTTTCTTTCTCTACGATTATGTTATGGAGCCCCATATCTTTCCGCACATTGGATAGCTTCTCGAACCCAAGCAGGTTTGCTCTTGTGAGGATTCTTATCCTGAGGTGGATCTACAAGTTCTTGAGGTTCTTCAAATTCTCAATCTTCTTCTTGATTTTCTTCGTTCATGGTTGTGTCATGAATTCTGGGTGCTTCTAATTCTTCAGGATATTCAGCGAGTCTCTTTCTGGATTTGTTGTAAGCTGAGTCTTTGTCAAATGTTACGTCCCTACTGATGTCGATATTCTTGAATCCTGGGAAGTATATTCTGTAATCCTTCAAGCTTTCAGAGTATCCCACAAATACACCCTTCTTTCCTGAAGGATCTAACTTTGTCCTCTTTTCTTTTGGAATGTGTATGTATACTGGACAACTGAATATTCTGAGATGGTTGGCTTCTGGTTTCTTTTCGGAAACAATTCTTCAGGTGTCTTGTTCTCAAGTACTCTATGTGGAGTACGGTTATGTACATACATCGTTGTTATGGCAGCTTCTGCCCATATATGCATGGGAAGATCTTGATCATGAAGCATTGATCTTGCAACTTCCATGATCGTTCTATTCTTCCTTTCTAGAACCCCATTCTGTTGTGGATTATATGGCTCCCTCTTAATCCCTGAATCTTTGTATAACTCTTTGAATTCATTTGATGTGAATCCTCTACCATTATCTGATCGAAAGGTCTTGATCTTCTTTTCTGTGAGGTTCTCGATCAAGGCTTTGAATTCCTTGAACTTGCTGAAAACTTCATCTTTGTTCTTCATAAAGTATATCCATGTCTTCCTAGAAAAATAATCAATAAAAGAAACATAGTATACATACCCACTTAAAGAACTGGATGACATTGGACCGCATACATCGGTGTGAATGATTTCCAAGATTCCTTTTGCTTTACTTTTGCTACTTGGAAATGTCTTCTTTGTCTTCTTTCCTTTCTCACATCCTTTGCAGACTCCTTCATGTTTTGCTTGAATTTCTAGAATACCTTCAACAGCTTTGCTTGCAAGTGGTATTTCTCTGTAGTGCACATCTGCAAGCATTCTACGCCAAAGTTCATTTGTCTCTACTGTGTCATGGACCAAATCTTGTTCTAGATGGCCCTTCAATTTGTATAATCCTCCTTCTTGTTCTCCAATTACTATTGCATCATCATTAGTCTTTCCTCTTGACCACATGAGGACTTGGCCATCTACAAATGAAACCCTCATGCCTTTTGAATCCAGTGCTGATATGGAGAGAAGATTCTTCTTTAGTCCTGGTACAAAAAAGACATCCTTTATTTTTATAGACTTTCCAGATTCTAGCTTGTAGGAGGATTCACCACTACCTTTTATGGGATATTGGTAGTCATCCCTGAGTTTCACCTTATGGGGTGAATTATGTTCGGATAGTTTCTCAAAATATTCCTTGAATCCTATCATGTGTTTGGAAGCCCCACTGTCAATAAGCCAATATTTTCTTCCATGAGTGACAATTCCCTTAAGAGGAGAGATCGGAACATATTCTTCATCACTTGAAGAGTCTTCACTTTCTTGTTTTACTTTCTTCCTAGGAGGATCATCATCCTCAGTAGTGTGAGCATGATGTCTTCTTTTGGAGTTCTTCTTCTTCTTGTATCCACTCTTATTCATGGGACAATTTCTAGAAAAGTGTCCTCTTTCATCACATGTATAACATCTGAGTTTGGATGGATCCCTTTTTACAAAATTATCTTTCTGATGAGAATTCTTACCTTGGTGATGATGTTTCTCCCTTCTGGATTTCTTGGAGTGTACTGTGAGAGCTTGATCTTCACTTCCCATATTTTCTTCTCGAGCTACTATTCGAGCTTCTTCTTGTGAACATTCTTCCCACAATCTACTGAACTTGATTAGCTTCTTCCTAGCACAGATTCCTTGGATGAAAGAATCCCATGTCCTAGGGATACCATTCAAGGTTGTCATCACAATTTCTGCATTATCCACTTCTTCATCTACTGATTCAATTTTTTCTTTGATCTGGGAGACCCTTGTGAAGTATGACTGGATGGTCTCCTCATTCTAGATCTTTACATTCTTCAATTGGTTCCTTATATTCATCTCCCAGTCTATGTTCTTCCCTTCAAACAGTTTGGTTAGTGCATCAAACATAGATTTAGGTGTCTTGAGGGAGGACACCTAAGGTATGAGGTGATTCTTGATTGAATCAGCAATAATCCTCTTTTCTATAACCAACTTCTTCTTATGTGAGGCCTTAGCCTCATCTTCCTCTGGAACAAGAACCTCCTCATTGATGTAGGAGTCCAACTCATTTTCTCCAAGGACCAGGGAGATCCTATACTTCCAGGCTCGGAAGTCATCATCTCTCTCAAGATTTTCATCAAGCTTGGTATGATGAGACATATTAACTGAGAACCTCAAATGGAAATACAAAATATTTAGATCTTACCAGGTCAAGATGTCGGATCTGAATTTGGAGCTGAATTTCTGCAGTGCTGGTTCAGGAGTAGATTACGGTTTGACTTTCCCGGAGTTCTATCCAACCAAATTCTTTGATCTTGATCTATAAACTTTGATTTTGAGAAGGATATCAATCCAGGCCTACTCAAAAATTCCACTTCTGTGGAAAGCCCTAATTTTCAGCAGTAGTGTCGAGTCCAAAACTGAAAAAGCTTGAAATCAGATTTTGTTTCAACAGAAAGATGCACCCTAGGGAGGAGAGTTAGCCCAACCTTCTTTTGCTGAAAATCTATGGAGAGAGATCCAAAAAGTAAGAATCCGTAGTTCCTGTAGCTGCACAATGTCTTCTTCTCAAGTTAGCTCTGATACCATGTTATATTTTAACATTTAAGCTAGCATTAGATTAGGATCTTTAACTGAGAGAATAACAAGCACATCAATCAAACAAAAGAGACAATGAACACAGTGTTTTTCCTCGGGGAAACCATAAATGGAGAAAACCCTGCAACTTCCTCAAATATAGAATTAGCACCAAAATTAAAACCCCAAAACATTAAGATGATCTCCCAATAGCAGTAGCCTCTTTCTTTCTAGCCCTAGCAACTTCTTCTCCCTCAACTATGCGCTACAACTGAGTGTGAGTGAGTGTGTGATAAATAGAGAGACTCACTCTCTATTTATACTAATTCTCGACTTGAAAATGACTCACTAGGGATGAATTCACTAGGTGAGTCTAACAACCCTAGGGCCCCAGAACTGCAGGGACTTTAACCCTTCAACCATAGGAGGGTTACCCACATTGACTTGAAATGACTTGTTTACATTATAGAAACTCCCAATCGGAACATCGGGGCATGACATGACTCAATTACATTACAAGCACTTCCTAGAATAAACATCAGGGTATAATACATAAGAAATACAAGTGAATAAATTCCAAAGTTATAATTACATCAACAACGAACCCCTCCTCTCTCAGGTTCGTAAAACATATGAGTTTCGACTTGTCTTCGGATGAGCTACAACGAGTGTTTGTTACCCTCTTTGAACTCGTAAAAATGAAAATAGGCACTCATCAACCATGATGGGGAAATTATGGGAAGGAAATCATTTTGCAAATAAATGGTAGTTTGTCGTTACCTTTGAACATGGCACTTGTCTACATATCATTTTAGTCAATTGGGTATTCAGCTGATTTCCATGACAATCCACTTTCATGAGTCATGCAGTCACTCCTTTGAGTCTTTCAAAAGAATGCATTGTCCATCATCACACTGTGTGTTTGTCTAGTCCAGTCATGCTACCAAGTCTTTTGTCGTGTCACCCGATGTTCAAAGGGAAGTTGAACAAGTTTACCTCTGCAGTCAAAATAGTCTCTGTGTCAGTATTTTTGAGTCATTCTTATGGTTACCTCATTCACATCATTCTAGAACTTTGTTCCAAGTTTTTTGTCGTCGATGTGGGATTCATCATGGCCCTCATTCGATGAGACTATTCCTATCAATGTCAGCTCATCATCCAGGAAATAGTCTTAGAAACAAATTTAGTTCCTTGAGATATGTATGCCTCAATGATAGATTTTCTCGCTCTCAACATAGGTTCACATAATTGACCTTTGATCGATAGAATCGACTGGGTGTTCAACATCAAGACATCTATTCACACTCAGTATATTGTACTAGAGTACCTTGGGAATCATTGACATCAATGGTGATCTCCCTTGCACTTGTTAACGGTTCACATCTTGGCCGGTAATCAAGTGGTTTCTACCATGTTCAACTTCTAAACATTGTAATCACATGGATAGAATCGTACTTTGTGGAAGACGAGATGAAGACCCTGGATACCTGTTTAGCACTCATTTCTTTCCTCATGTTGCGATGGAGTTTTGTATATCTATTATGGATCCACATTTGTATGGTCGTGGCTATGCTCAAATTTTTGTCTATATGACATAGATCTACGTTGTATCTCTAGTAGCTATGCCCAAGTTTGAGTCCTCTATCACATGGATCTATGCTATATTCTAGTAGCCATGGTTGTTTATTCCTCTCATGGATCTGCCTTGTATTGGTCTACAGCCATGAGTTGGTTACATTTGTCTATGAGTCAAAAGTATTGATGTACTACATATTCCTACTCTACAACACTCTCCGACCGAGCTGACTCTCACCTCCAAGTGACAACATGATCTCTTAAATCTCTCTCTTATCATATCCCTCTAAGCCTCATGCTTTGGGGGGCATTATGTTATACCCAAATCTTGTTGCCAACATGTGATGAGATCCTTAACCCCTATGTTTTCCCTAAATCCCAAACTTGGAGTGGAAACTTGCACTGGATATCAATTCTACTTGAAAAAACCTAGCACCGTGCTTTCCCTTTAGCTGATGAGCAGTACCTTGTTCAGCATTGCCTCTGTCTTGTTATAGAAAAGCAGTGCCACCATGCATGATATTTTCTCTTGAAGAGGTTCTCACCTAAACCGCTCTGTCATAAGGAAACAAAAGCGGTACCCTTGGTAAAAATAGAAAAAGAGAAGAGTCTCGAGGCTTCTAGAAATTGAGCCTCATGTCCTCCCTTATCCCTATCAATATGGGTTAGTTGGAGTCAAGATCCCTCTTGGTAGGATCTTAGAGCCACCTCACCCACAATTCTCTCAACTATACATATCCATTGAGCCTTATCAATACAAGCTCATATCCATAGTTGAGGGGGAGAACTGAATGGTATTGTTATGATATTGAATTGACTATCTAGTCCAATCCATTGGAGAGCACAAGAGAGCAAGTTGGATCTATCAGGGATGAGGTGTTTGTCTTGTGGAGGAGTTTGTCAACACTAAGGCAATGGTTGTAAGCCTCTTCATTCATTTCTTAATACAAAGCTGATTTCCATCCCACATATCTGTTGTATTGATCTCACATGTATATGTTATTGGATTCCTTAGTCACAAGTATGGATTTGTGAATAATTTTCTAGTAGCTTTGATGTTCTTGTTTGTTTGACATGTTTGCAGGTACACAGGTTCATGATCAAAGCATTATTCCAAGTGTTTACAACATTCAATGAAGTTCTTCATCCTTTGTCGTTCACTCATTTGTTCTAGATCTGAACCATTCAGACCAGAGCAACAGCTTCTGTCTGCAGAAGGTGCAATATTCCTGACTACACTTCCCTCCCAAATCCTCGACAACTGAATAGTTCTCGGAGGATCAGGCATTAGGATTGTGCTCTAAATTCCTTAAGACTCCCTTAGGAATGTGAGGTGGAGCTTCAGGTTTATCCATAGGTTTTTCGATTCACAAAGGGCTCTTGGGTGGGGAGGGTTCTTTCCCAAGGTCTGGTTGTGACAAACCATAGTCTTTCATACGAATCACAACTGTAATGTCCCGGTTTTGACCCCATTGCATTAGATGTATATGATGATGTATATATTGTAAATGATCATGGTGTGGAGCTAAAGGCCAAGGCCCCACCATTGATTGGTTATGCTAATGTTTAGATTTAAATTTGTCACCGATGGTATATCGGGGCATGCGGCATATATTATGACGATCATCATGTAAATATGCATCTACAATTAATTAAATGAACCCAACCAGCTACGATCGCGGCAACTAAATTGAAAGGGGCATGATTTTCACAAGGATAAGGATGTGGGGGAAATTGTTAAACTTTGGCCATGAGAGAAAAACCCATGTGTCTTCTTCCAACCACTCTCATTAAATAATTGCTGCTGGTGGTTGAGGCAGTTAATTGCTTTGGGAGTGGGGTGGCAGGACTGTCAGTCCTCACCCTCACGCACAGTCCACCCCACTGTTGACTTCACTATGGAGGAAAAACCTTCACGCTCTCTTCAATTCCCGGCCTCACAATTTTTGCTGTTCATCTCCACGCATTATCTTCATTGTCTGATTCTCTTCACGCACAAGCTTTGGGCGGATTGGGTCTCACGCAGACATTTTCTTGGCTCCATGAGTTGCTGAACCCCCACGCACTGCAAATTCGCGTCCTCCTAGTAGCTGTTTGCCTTCACGCACTTTCCATTTGGCCACTCACTGTTTTCACGCACATGAATTTTCCTGGGTTTTACCCACGCGATTTTCTCCTACAAATTCGCGTCCTCTCCATTGTTGTACATTCTCACGCAGAGGGATTCCTTCCCGTTTTTGGTCTTCACGCACCAGATTTTGCTGGATTTACCCATGCAGTATTTTTCCTCTGTGGATTGGTGAATAGTGTGGCCATATCCTGTACTCACAGGACGATTGTGGGTTCTGCATTGTTGCTCACGCTCACCCACAGGCTAGGAGACTATAATTTCTTCCCCCAGCTCAGTCTGTATATGTTTTCTTGGTGATTTCATTGCCCGAGACGGGCTGTGTTTCCCCACATTGTTGGTTGTGGTTGTTGTGGTCTTCCTTACATGCTAGGGACTGATGTAAATTCACCTGAGAGTCATTTTGGCCACGATAGGGCCAATAATGACTCAGAAGTTGTTTTCCTGTTTAGGCTGTGACAGCTGACTTAGTTGCTTGTGTGCAATGGTTGGTCTTCGGACTGTGAGAGGAGCAGGGATGTTGGCTTAGATTTGCTTGATAAACCAGGTGGCTGGAAACCACACAGACAGAGCTAGAGGGATGGCCTTCTTCTCCATCACCCCTAAATAGCACTGGAAGGGAATGCAGGGTCTAAGGGACTGTGTAGCATAGAAGGGACTGATTCCTTGTGTTGGGTGTGTTTGGGTGTCTTAGAGGCCAGGCTAGTTCTGGTGTAGGTGTTCTTGGCTCTGTAATGAGCTCACCAGCTTAGAAATCTGCCTTCTACATCTCCTTGATGGCGTGATAAACCCAACTCTGTTGACTTGGCTATGCTTGAGTATGCTTACCTATGCGTTATCCTGCTAGTTCCCTTATTCCTTTGAGAATCATGCCCATCTCGGGGGTGGTAGCGTTGCTGAGAGATTGAGGAGCACACTGGCCTATGGTTGGGTGGAACGTTGCAGCAACGTAGCTGGTTGTGGAAGGAGATTTCATAAGATAAGTGATCTTGTTCATTTTACTTCTGCAACCTTATTTTCTGTCAATGATATGAAAATGATGAACATGTTGAATGAATGCTTGCTTAAATGTATGATGTTTCCGCTGTGTCTGATAGATGTTTGCATCTGTGCATGATAAATGTTCATGTGTGTATGTTTAAGCATTCTGTTTTAGTAATTTTGTGAAATAACATGTTCATGGGGCTCTTAGCCACGGTGCTAGTGAAGTTGGGTCACGTCCTCTATGCCGGTCGGGGCATGGGGACATGACAAAATGGTATCAGAGCTCTGGGTTGCAGCAATGGGCCTCTATGGGCTAAGAAGATGCAGTGACAGAAGGTAAAATTACCTTCTCTGTTCAGCAGAGCAGTAGCAAGTTTCAAAAATCGCCTAAGTGTTTGAACAGTCGGAAGGATTGGCGGAATTGACTTCCGTTGTAGCGGAAGGTTTAACCTTTTCCCATCCGCCGTTGTGGACGGCGAAGCGATTCCACATCCGACGTGAAAGACCGTCGACAGCCGACGCGGTCGAAGAAAGAAAAATTTTGAAAATTTGTCTAAGTGTTGGGAAATCGGAGGCGGGAGTGATCTTCTGTCCGCCGTTGCGGAAGGATTCATGAAGTGAACTTCTGCCAGTCGAAAGGGAAAGTGGTCCGTCGGTACGCCGTTGCGGAAGTGAAATCGCTAAAGCTTCCGACCAGAAAGGCCGCCGATGCCCGAAGTTGAAATTTTCTCCAAGTAAGAGCGGACGTCGGAAGGATTCGGACTTTGGTGAGCCGCCGTTGCGGAAGCCAAATCTATTTGGCTTCTGATGTGTAAAGACCGTCGACGTCTGAAGTGGAAATTCTCTAAGTAAACAGCCGCTGTTGTGGAAGAGGAAGTAGTTTCCCATCCGCCGTTGCGGAAGCCAAAGCCATTTGGCTTCCGATGTGGAAAGACATCCAATAGCCGATGAAGGAAAGGAAAATTCTGGGTTTTTTCCATGATATTTCTCGACCGATTCCAACTGTTTTCAGAGGGATTTTTCAGCTGTTTTTCAGTGAATTTTTGGGGATTGAAAAAGAGAAATTGGCAGCGATCTAATGCGCCGGATTGCATGAAATTAATGTTTTACAAAATAAAAATAAATAAAAAAACAAGGGCACTGCCCTCGACCCGCCCTGCAGTGGCGAAGCCACAAGGGGGCAAGCCCCCTTGACCCCCGTCGTCCCCCTCATACAAACGTTCTTTGATGAAGAGAATTTTGTGTGTTTGGAAAAACTTGTAATTTTTATAATTTTCCAAGAGAAGGTAAGTAATGTTGATTTGTATCAAGGTATGCATCTAACAATTGTGTTATTAACACGTTTGCAGAATTATAGTCACCTTCAAGAGAAATATTCCAGGTAGTGCAGTTTGGTAAGTAAGGGGTGATTCAGTATGAGAACCCATGACGGATATGATGGTCGGGATTCTTATGAGCATGCGCCAGATGCCATGGGAGAAAATTTCCATAATAGAAATGATGACATTGAGTCTAATGGAAGGATATTCCAAGAGACACCGTCAGATGTTGCAGCCACTATGAGAAGCTTAATTAAAGCCCAGGAGGAGCAACATCAGTTGAATGCTGCTATGTTGCAGAGTTTGACGGACTTGCAAAGAAAGATAGATTCTGGATGAGGTACAACAAGACCAGAAGGCAGTAAGAGCAGTACTAGGAGAAGGAGAAGAACTTCTAGTGGAACATCTGATTCTGAAGAATCCAGCGGGGATTCTAGTTCTTCTTCTCATAAAAGAAAAAGGAAGAGACACCATAGGGATTGCACTCGAGATGAACTCAAGAAAGCTAAACCTCCTACGTTTGATGGTGAGGTAAATACTGGACAAGAGGCTGAGGCTTGGCTTCTTGGTATTAAGAAGTACTTTCAAGTGCATGATTATTCAGGAAACATGAAGGCAAGAGTTGCCATATTCAATCTAAATGGAAGAGCCTCCATTTGGTGGGAACACTTCAAGCAAGTAAAGAGGATCAGCGAAAGGAGACTGAAGTGGAAGCAGTTCAAGAAGTATTTTAAGCACAAATACCTCTCTGACAGGTATTATGATGACAATATTAAGGAGTTCCATGAGCTGAGATTGGGACAGCAGACCATGGAAGAGTATGCTAATAAGTTTTTGGAGCTGTTGAGGTATGTCCGATACATCAGAGGTGAAAAAGTTAAGATCCAGCGTTTTTTTGAGTGGGTTACCTCAGTCTTACAAAGATAGAATTGAGTTTTATGAACCTCGAACCCTTGAAGAAGCGATAAGGAAGGATAAGTATTGCTATGAGCAAAGTAAGGGTAAACCAGATTACCATAAGGCATGGAAGGACAAGAAGAACGAGAAGTTTGACCAAAGAAATAAAGGTTCCAAACCTTCTAATTTTAGGAATCAGCAGAAGCAGCCATCCCAAGCTGCAAGTAAACCAGTTGGAGTGACAGGAGAAAATCCTAAGGATCCACAACAGAATAGAGGGCCACTTCAATGTTGGAAATGTGGTGGACCCCACATGCATAGGAATTGTCCACTCGAGAATGAGAGTGCAAGGCCAGCTTATAACCTTCAAGAAGCAAAAACAGTGGGTCAAGTAGCAAGGGCAATCCCTAGGATTTATGCAGCACTGGAGGACTGCCAGGCAGATCACCAGTCAGCTGTGGCTGAAGTAGCAGGTAAGATTGTTGAGCAATCTGTTTCTATTTTGATTGACCCTGGTTCTACTCACAGTTACATTACTCCTAGAGTAGTGGATATTTGTGCCTTTAAGAAAGTAAAGCATAGGAAGTCTTGGTTAGTTCAGCTAGCCACTGGAACTAAGAGGAAGGTCGGTGAAGTGGTAGAGAAGTGTCCATTGGTCATGAATGGATTGGCCACTTGTGTAGATCTGAATGTTCTACCGCTTGGTTCCTATGATGTTCTTATTGGAACGGAATTGTTAGAAGCTCACAAGGTGAAGCTTGACTATTACAATAAGACTTTTGAATGCATGAATGAAGAAGGAAACCTAGTAGTGGTGAAAGGCATTCCAAAGGTGATCTCAGTACGACAGGTTTCGGCAATGCAATTAAAGAAGTTCTGTAGGAAGGGCTGCCAGTTGCATGCAGCTCAGATCTTGGAGGAAACGAGAGATGAAACTCCTAGGTTGGAGGACTATCGGGTGTTACAAGAATTCAGGGATGTGTTTCCTGACGAGATTCCAGGACTTCCTCCAAAGAGGGACATTGACTTCAAAAATTAAACTTGCGTCGGGAGCAGCACCAGTGTCCAAGGCACCCTACAGGATGAGTACACCAGAGATGCTAGAATTGAAGATGAAACTGCAAGAGTTGTTGGAAAAGAAGTATATCCGGCCGAGTGTGTCTCCTTGGGGAGCACCAGTTCTATTTGTAAAGAAGAAAGATGGTACACTCAGATTATGTATCGATTACAGACAGTTGAACAAGGTTATGGTGAAGAATAAATACCCTTTGCCTAGGATTGATGACCTCTTTGATCAAATGAGAGGAGCAAAGGTATTTTCCAAGATTGACTTGAGGTCTGGTTACCATTAGGTAAGGATCAAGGATGAAGACATTCATAAGACAGCCTTTAGGACAAGGTATGGGCACTATGAGTTTGTAGTGGTACCATTTGGCCTCACAAATGCACCAGCTACATTTATGTGCCTTATGAATAGTGTCTTCAGCAAGTATTTGGACAAGTTTGTTCTTGTTTTCCTTGATGACATTCTTGTTTATTCTAAGAATGAGGAAGAGCATGAAGAGCATTTGAGACTGACATTGAGTTTGCTCAGGGAGCATTAGTTGTATGCAAAACTGAGCAAGTGTGACTTCTATAGAGATAGAATTTAGTACTTGGGTCACATTATTTCAGAAGAGGGTATATCTATGGACCCTGAAAAGATTGAATCCATTATGAATTGGCCTACTCCAAGAAATGTGACAGATGTAATATCTTTCATGGGACTTGTAGGATACTACAGGAGATTCATTGAGGGATTCTCCAAAGTTGCACATGCTATCACTTCTTTGCAAAAGAAGGGGATAAAGTTCGAATGGACGTCGAGGTGTGAAGAGAGCTTCCAGAGATTGAAGAGTCTTCTCACCAGTGCACCAGTATTGAAAGTTGCAGATCCAGAGAAAGATTTTGTGGTATGTACCGATGCATGTGGACAAGGGCTTGGAGGTGTCCTTATGCAGGACAACCATGTGATATGTTATGAGTCAAGAAAGTTGAAGGAGCATGAGAAGAACTATGCCACTCATGATCTAGAGCTTGCAACCATAGTACATGCTCTCAAGATGTGGAGACATTACTTGATGGGTAGAAGATTTGAGCTCAGAACAGACCACTGTGGTCTGAAGTATTTGTTTGATCAGCCTACTCTAAATGCTAGGCAAGTAAGATGGCTGGAGTTTTTATGTGAATTTGATTTTGAGATCAAGCACATAAAAGGAAAGGAAAATAAGGTAGATGATGCACTCAGCAGGAAAATGCAAGAAAGGCGTGTGGCATCTCTTAGTATTTTCCAATCAGATTTGAGGCAGCAGATTGTTAATCATGTTGCTGGAGATGGATTGTATGAGCAGGTAAAAGAAAAATTGCAACAGCAAAGTCTTGAGAAGAGGTATGAGGGATATAATCTGGAAGGAGATGGGATTCTCACTTATAAAGGTAGAATTTACATCCCAGATGTAGCATATTTGAGGAGAATTATTATGGATGAAATCCATCAAGCTCCGTATTTTGGTCACCCAGGATATCAGAAGACAATAGCTACGGCTAGAAAGTAGTACTTTTGGACAGGTATGAAGAGGGATATGGTTGAGTACATCTCAAGATGTATGAAATGTCAACAGGTAAAGGTTGAGCATCAACATCCAACAAGTTTGTTGCAGCCCTTGCTAGTTCCAGAGTGGAAATGGGAAGTTATTTCCATGGATTTTATTACGAGATTACTGATGACTTGGAGACAACATGATTCCATCATGGTTGTGGTAGACAAGTTGACAAAGGCAGCACATTTTATACCAGTTAAGTCTACGTATGAGGCTGGTGACATTGCAAAGATCTTCATGAAGGAGATTTTCAAATTGCATGGATTGCCTAAGGCAATAGTCTCTGACCGAGATGTCAAGTTCACTTCCAACTTTTGGAAGGGGTTGTTTGCAGATTTGGGTACAAAGCTAAACTTCAGCACTACATACCATCCTCAGACAGATGGGCAGACCGAGAGAGTTAATTAGGTGCTTGAAGATATGCTTCGCATGTATGTGATGGACAAACCAACCAAGTGGGAAGATTACTTGCACTTGGTAGAGTTTGCTTACAACAATGGACATCGAGCATCCTTGGGGATGAGTCTGTATGAAGCTTTGTATGGAAGAAGGTGTAGGACACCAGTGACTTGGGATAATCCAGTGAACAGGATTGTGCTTGGACCGGAATTGCTCAAGGAAATGGAGCAAGAGGTCGTAAAGATCAGGCAGAAGCTGAAAGCAGCACAGGATAGACAAAAAAGCTATGCAGATAAGCATAGGGTGGATAGGGAGTTCAGTGTTGGGGATCATGTTTACCTCAGAGTGAGAGCAAGGAAGAGTTCCTTGAAGCTGGGGAGTTGTGCCAAGTTGTCACTAAGATATTGTGGGCCGTTTGAAGTGCTTGAAAGAATAGGGCCAGCTGCATATAGACTTGCATTGCCTGCTAGCACTAGAGCTCATAATGTTTTTCATGTTTCTTTGCTTAAGAGATATGTACATGATCCTAACCATGTGATAAATTGGGATGTGATTCAGGTGGAACCCGAGGGAGAGTTTCGAATCGAACCAATGTGCATCCTCGATAGGAAGGTCATAATGCTCCGGAACCGAGCCATAGGGCAGGTAAAGGTGCAATGGGAGCACTACGGGCCTAAAGAGGCTACATGGGAGCTGGAGGATGCCATGCAGTTGGCATATCCATTTTTGTTCAATTTTGCGGAACACTGAGGCGATGCCAGTGTAGCATTTTGCTCAATTTTGTAAAGCACTGAGGACAGTGCTAATTGAAGGGGGGGGTAATGTAATGTCCCAGTTTTGACCCCATCGCATTAGATGTATATGATGATGTATATATTGTAAATGATCATGGTGTGGAGCTAAAGGCCAAGGCCCCACCATTGATTGGTTATGCTAATGTTTAGATTTAAATTTGTCATCGATGGTATATCGGGGCATGCAGCATATATTATGACGATCATCATGTAAATATGCATCTACAATTAATTAAATGAACCCGACCAGCTACGATCGCGGCAACTAAATCGAAAGGGGCATGATTTTCACAAGGATAAGGATGTGGGGGAAATTGTTAAACTTTGGCCATGAGAGAAAAACCCATGTGTCTTCTTCCAACCACTCTCATTAAATAATTGCTGCTGGTGGTTGAGGCAGTTAATTGCTTTGGGAGTGGGGTGGCAGGACTGTCATTCCTCACCCTCACGCACACTCCACCCCACTATTGACTTCACTATGGAGGAAAAACCTTCACGCTCTCTCCAATTCGTGACCTCACAATTTTTGTTGTTCATCTCCACGCATTATCTCCATTGTCTGATTCTCTTCACGCACAGGCTCTGGGTGTATTGGGTGTCACGCAGACATTTTCTTGGCTCCACGAGTTGCTGAGCCCCCACGCACTGCAAATTTGCGTCCTCCTGGTAGCTGTTCGCCTTCACGCACTTTCCATTTGGCCGCTCACTGTTTTCACGCACAGGAATTTTCCTGGGTTTACCCACATGATTTTCTCCTGCAAATTTGCGTCCTCTCCATTGATGTGCATTCTCACGCAGAGGGATTCCTTCCCGTTTTTGGTCTTCACGCACCGGATTTTGCTGGATTTACCCACGCAGCAGTTTTCCTCTGCGGATTGGTGAATAGTGTGGCCATATCCTGTACTCACAGGACAATTGTGGGTTCTGCATTGTTGCTCACGCTCACCCACAGGCTGGGGGACTGTAATTTCTTCCCCCGGCTCGGTATGTATATGTTTTCTTGGTGATTTCGTTGCCCGGGACGAGCTGTGTTTCCCCACGTTGTTGGTTGTGGTTGTTGTGGTCTTCCTTACATGCTGGGGACTGTTGTAAATTCGCCTAAGAGTCATTTTTGCCATGATAGGGCCAATAATGACTCAAAAGTCGTTTTCCTGTTTAGGCTGTGACAGCTGACTTAGTTGCTTGTGTGCAATGGTTGGTCTTCGGACTGTGAGAGGAGCAGGGATGTTGGCTTAGATTTGCTTGATAAACCTGGTGGATGGAAACCACACAGACAGAGCTAGAGGGCTGGACTTCTTCTCCATCACCCCTGAATAGCACTGGAAGGGAATGCAGGGCCTGAGGCACTGTGTAGCAGAGAAGGGACTGATTCCTTGTGTTGGGTGTTTTTGGGTGTCTTAGAGGCTAGGCTAGTTCTGGTGTAGGTGTTCTTGGCTATGTAATGAGCTCACCAGCTTAGCAATCTGCCTTCTACATCTCCTTGATGGCCTGATAAACCCAAATCTATTGGCTTGTCTATGCTTGAGTATGCTTACCTATGCGTTAGCCTGCTAGTTCCCTTATTCCTTGGAGAATCATGCCCAGCTCGGGGGTGGCAGCGTTGCTAAGAGATTGAGGAGCACGCTGGCCTATGGTTGGGTGGAACGTTGTAGCGACGTAGCTGGTTGCAGAAGGATATTTCATAAGATAAGTGATATTGTTCGTTTTACTTCTGCAACCTTATTTTCTGTCAATGATATGAAAATGACGAACATGTTGAATGAATGCTTGCTTAAATGTATGATGTTTCCGCTGTGCCTGATAGATGTTTGTATCTGTGCATGATAAATTTTCATGTGTGTATGTTTAAGCATTCTGTTTTAGCAATTTTGTGAAATAACATGTTCATGGGGCTCTTAGCCGTGGTGCTAGTGAAGTTGGGTCACGTCCTCTATGCCAGTCGGGGCATGGGGACGTGACAACAAACTTAGCAGCACTCATCATGTTGATGCATCCATGACCACTAGCGGCCTCCGACGGGTTTTGATTTCCACCCAATGCACAACCAAGATCAATGGTCCTCGAGTTCATATTTGTATTGTTGGGTAAAGGATTAGTTAACACAGTTGGGCCCTATGATATGAACCTCAAGGCATCTTCCATATGAGGGCACAAGTGAGTGAAATGGTCGTCCTTACACAACTTGCAAGGAAACTTCACCTTACATTTAGACTGCGTTTCCCCCCATAATTAGTGTTCTTGTCATTATCATTAGCATTTTTGTTCATGTTCCCACCGTTAAAATTATTTTTTCCTTTTTTCTTATTCCTTCCGGGCTGTTGGTTTCCTTTTGGGTTCGACATTTGTACGGAAAGTACATTCACCGATTGGGTAGGTTGAGATGAAGCCGTAGCTTGTCCCGATGCAGACTGGTCAATTAACAATTGGCTCACTTGTTTCATAACTGAGTCCGCAGGTTTGGTACTTGTACAGCCCACAATACCATTGGCATGTGGCCCAGGCTTGACCTTGGGGTCAAAATTGGACCTAGGAGCGTTGGGTATAATCTCATACAAAAGTCTGGATTGAGCATAGATCAAATCCAACTCTTGTGCCCTAAAAATAGCATGTTCCTCATTTTGAACTCCAGATGTCAAAACATCCTTCGCTATGTAAGGTAATAAATATTTGAGGAACCACTCAAGAAGAAACTCTGGTGGTATGAAATCTTTGATTAACCGTTTCAGTCTACGCCACTCTTGAATATGATCTGAAATATGTGTGGCTTTATCTTGCCGAAAGGTCAACAAGAGTTCGGTACCGACGTCGTAACGTACAGGTAGATAGAAATGATTAAGGAAATTCAACAAAAGATCATCAAACGTAGCATAACCCCCCCCCCACCCCAGTAACTCTATATACCATTTCACTGCAGGGCCCATTAGGGTGTGTTGAAATAGCCTCAAACGAATGGAATCGTCATGTAAGGAATTGGAAGAGCACTAAAGGTGGAAAGTGGTGACATGCTCACCAGTATTTTCACTAGCTTTACCTTCGAACTTGGGAATGTCTAAAGGAAGCTTCTTAGGGACATCCGTCCATGCCAAGTTATGAGACACGGGATCGTTCATCAATCTCGACAAGTCAGGTAAGTTCAAAGTTGCAAGGAAAGGGAGCCTAGGTTGAGCTGGTCGATTCCACGCTCCATGGTAGTTTTGATTCATGTAAGGTTGATTGATATAAATACCATGGCCTTGGCCATAATAACCTCCTCCCATTTGACCCATGTAGGGTTGCATGGAATCATTATGATGTGGGGTGCCCTGATTATGAGGTGCTATAAAGCCATAATTGGAAGAGTAAGCAGGTTTTTGATACCCGTATCCATATGGTTGATAGTTTTGTCCATGGTGTGGTCCATACGAATGTCCATGAGAAGCTCCATAAGGTGTTCCATGGGATGTACCATGATAATGTCCATAGTTAAGGGTACGGGAAGCTCCAAAAGCTGGAACATGAGATGATCCAGAAATAGGTACATGACCTACTGACACAACAAGAGGTACTTGACTCTGAGATACTACTATGCGAGCAGTCACAGAATGAACATGGCTAGTAGCAACATTCCATCCTGAAGGCCCACGTGAACTAGGGGGAGGATGATTAGTCAAAAACGCATTCGAATGAACAGGTTTTGAAGACAAAGGGACATGTGAAGGAATATAAGTGGTGTTCCCAATGTTCACTCATCTCGGTTTTTGTATTTGCATATGATTACTAACACTAGGTCTAGGATGAACATGTGAAGTTGCCTCCACCACAGGGATTGAGGGTTCAATGTGACTAGTGCCCCCAAATCTCTCCACATGGAAAGGGATGGGAATGCCCCCAGGCATAGTGATAGGACCAGCTTCTGACTCAAAACGATGTGTTGAATCGGATGTAGGGATATCAGACATGTCATATCTAACACGACTAGTGCTTATGGGTTCATGGTGAGTCTCGTCACTCGGAAACCAATACCAGCGACCTGTGAATGAGGGATCATAACCAGATCTTGAAGGTTGTTTTTGTGAAGCATCATATGTGCTAATAGGATCTTCCTCCCCAACCTCGTGAGGTGGAGAAGACATCTTTGGAATATCATCCTCATGATCTCCCATGGTGTGTGAAACAAAGTGAGAAGTAGCCCGCCCGGACTATCTAGTTCTCTCTCCCAAAGGAGGAGGAGACATGGAAGGCGAAAGTCCTTCTAAATGATAAGAATAGCGGGGTGTTGTGCCCGAATCCACAATGACTCAAAAAATAAAAAGACTCTATCTAATTACGCAAACCCTAAGAAAAATAGCATGCACAGAGAATACACATATAAAATGTAAATCCAAATCACAAGCAAACAAGGGTAGGATATGTGATCTCCCGAATGAAGCAGGTATGTCTCACCTAGGAGAAGCTTGAGACTCCCATACACAACAAGCAGAGGTTCGTAACCAATTATAGTGGCCCTCAGCTTCAACTCATATAGCAACTGTGTTGTCTGACCCCTACCTGTCCAGGACACCTGTAGAATAACCTTTGAAAATACCCCCTCGATAACCTAGGTAAGGAAACTAAAGTCACCTCGATATAATCAATGCTTAGGCAAACAGTCACAGGCAGGATTGACCGTATGGGTAGGGTAGCAAAACTCAAAAATCTCGAAAGATTCCCCAGATATGAATACAATCCTAGAAATATCTCTAGTGCTACTCAGTTACAACCAGGGGTCATCCCAATAATAACCGCTCACACTGCCTCGTGCTTAACTCCCTTGTAAGAGGAGGATCCTGAGAACACTAATTATATAAAGGATTTCACACTCTCACATGGACAGACCTCTAATTATTTTGTTTAGTGGTCTTGGAGAAT
The DNA here is from genome assembly GCA_001517045.1 of Pseudotsuga menziesii. Classification (NCBI taxonomy): domain Eukaryota; kingdom Viridiplantae; phylum Streptophyta; class Pinopsida; order Pinales; family Pinaceae; genus Pseudotsuga; species Pseudotsuga menziesii. The sequence continues at coordinate 473,175 of LPNX010149263.1, forward strand.
TGACTCACAATGAACTATTCCAAGACCCTAAAACCTAATCTTGTTAATGCACCCTAAAAAATAAAAGAGTGTAATTCATTTTATTATGCATTGATTTTAATTGGATTTATTACTCAAAGGGTAAATGGCCATGCAACTAATGATGTTATGACGCAACAAGAAGTAAAATGCACACCTAACAATCAATGCAAATTCACTGTGTCGAATGAAAAATAGGGTATGCTACTACGTGAAGTACAAAACTTTTTTTTCAAATGTATATGCAATCATTTCCTATATGAAAATATAACTAATATTCACCAAGCAAACCTAATGCAAGTACCATGCTAAATACAAAATGAAAAAAATGCATAACAATGCAAAAAAGAAAAATGTTTTTCTATTTTTGAATTAAATGAGTTAAAAAGAAAAAGTATGACTCTACAACCCTCAGACTTTGCAAGTACTCACAGACAGTAGCCAAGCAAAGAACCAAGGTAAAATAGATATAATGCACTAATACCAAAACAAAAAATAGAAAATGAAATGACAAGAACATTTTTCAAAAAAAAAATCAAAAGGAGTCTCTGGTCAGAAACATAGGGGAGATACAGACTCCAGAAGCATCAAAGAAGACTTAGTGATCACCCAAACTCACCCAACAACACTTAATCTTCCCAAAAAATAAAAAACTCAGGGCATATGCGACTGTTCTCAGTAAACCTGCATACATACGCAATTTTTCTAGGAAAAACCGCATGTATATGCGACTGTGAAAGCAAAACCCACATATAGGAAGAAAAAGATATAAAAATAAGGTAAATGGACACACTAAGACAAAATTTACTTCTCCAGGATACTACTGGGTAATCATGCCCCCAGACCCGACACAGAAATAGAAAAAATCAGAGCAAGAAAAGCACATTGAATGCCGAAAACCCCCAAATAAAAACTAGGAACTTTCCCTGTAGAGTCGCCAATTTTGTTATGGAGAAAACTTCCTATGGATTGGGGTGTACCACAATAGACAAAGAAACCACATAAATTAATTCCTTCCCCATATGCAAGAGAAATAAAACATCTAACACTAAAGGATCTTGAAACATACCTTATTCCGGACGGTTGTAGTAGATCCTCGTTGAGCTTTTTCCAATCTCGCTTGCGTTAGCAATTCACTCTCAACAACAGTAAACAAGGAAAACATGCTATATAATATAGTGTTAGGAATACTCTATCATATATAATCAATGATACATAAGCAATTAAACACATCCATGGATTCAATATTCATTTAAATGCATATCATTGGACAGGAAAAGATATTTCTATTAAGTAAATCAGAGATTACATAAGTGACAACCTCTGTCTGCACATCTGCAAACCGAATAAACTGAGTCCTCCACCTGGGCCTCCACCACCTCAATCCTCCATCTCTTGAAAGCAATCTCACAAGCAAAAGCAAGCTTGGGAAGAACACAAAGTGCTCCAAAGGACAAAGGGATGCAGACTCAAGTATAAGCAATATACGGCAACAATGGACTATAGTTTTCTTGCTCTTCAATTCCTCTCTCTTTAATGTATCCAAAGGGTTCCTTATATAGTGCTTAAATGGGTTAATGTAAGGTCAAATCCAAGCGATCTCGAGGCATATGGAAGGCCAAGAGACAAGTGACTTGGATCCACATCAAGGAAAACTCCAAAAACATTTGGCCTTTTGCACACATCCCGATGTCCGCGAGTTTAGGGGTAATATCCACATATATACGCAAGAAAGGGATTAAAAGTCGCATATAGCAAATAATGAGTGTTTTTCGGGATGATCTTGGAAACATCAAAGGTACAAAAATAGTCCATGGGATCCAAAGAGTCTGCAGAGGGATAGGGAAGGCCATAAAAGTGTGATCAATCATGTGTGGTAAAATCGGCTATAACATATGGGATAATTAGGGGTTAATTAGTGGTAATTATGGGTCAATTATGGGTTAACTAGGGGAAATTAATGGTACTTGTGGATCAATTATAGGTAAGTAGGGGCTATTTAAGCCCAAGGACTTAGCTAAACTAGTGGTTTTCCATGATGTTGGGAATTTAGTTACGTTATTGGCGGCATGTGCCCATTTTGAATCCTTGTGTGTGAACCACACTAGTCTACATCGATGGGTTTACTATAGAATATGTCATCTATGAATGTTTGGAAAGATCCATTGGGTTTCTCCATGAGGTTTTCCTTGGAAAAAATTAGGGGTCATTTAGAGGCTATCAAGGGTTAATTACTAGTAAGAATGGATTATTTAGAGGTAATTACTAGTTAATAAGGGGTGAACTGTGGGGTAATTAGGAGTTAGTTAGTGGTCATTAGGGGTCAATTATGGGTTAACTAGGGGAAATTAATGGTACATATGGGTCAATTATGGGTAAGTAGGGGTCATTTAATCCCAGGGGATTAACCAAAGTAGCGGTTTTCTATGATTATAGGAATTTAGTTAGGTTCATGGTCATATGTTCCCATTTCAAATCCTTGTGTGTGAGGCACACTAGTCTACATCGATGGATTTACTAGGGAATATGCCATCTATGAAGGTTTGGAAAAATCCAATAGATTTATCCACGAGGTTTTCCTTGGAAAAATGTAGGCGTTATTTAGATGTTATCAAGGGTTAATTATTGCTAAGAATGGATTATTTATCGGTAATTAGTGGTCAAGTACGGCTCATTTTGGTGTAATTAGTGATAATTGGGGGTAATTAGCGGTCAATTATGAGGTTAATTAGTAGTAAATTATACAATAATTAGTGGTAAATTTTAGTATTCTTTGAGAGGATGGATATTTAGAAAATACCTGGAAAATATATTTAGGGGTGGTCCTTCTAACCACCCCCCCCCAATTCATCAGAATTGAAGTTTGGGAAGAAGTCTTTAAAAAAACACCTCCAAAAGTAAAATTCTTTGGTTTTTATGGATATTTTCAAAAAACCTCTTTGAAACATATATTTAGGAGTAGTCTTTCTACCCCCCCCCCCAAACGTCATGAGAATTTAAGGATTGGAGGAGGGATTTTACAAACCATCACCAAAAGTTTAACTCTCAATACTTTTAGAGGGATAAAAAAA
>LPNX010149263.1:476315-513835 GCA_001517045.1 Pseudotsuga menziesii
CTCAATACAAAATCACCCCCAAAAGGGTATTTTGTTGTAGTGATGGAGACACACTTGGATGAATGTACTTTTCCAACAACTCCTATAATTTCATTTTCATCTTTAGTAATAATGGGGTATTCATTTTGTAAGGTATATTAGAGATTAATGCAACTCCTAGCACAAGATCAATTGTGAAATCAATATCTCTCTTTTAAGGGATTTCTGGCACTTCATCAAGAAATACATACCTAATTTTTTGCAACACATGATAGTCCTCCAACCTAAGAACTTATTCTCTATTATACCTAATACATGGGTTGCATACATTTGACAACCCTTTATAAAAAACTTATTCACTGCTACAAGCATGAATTACATCTAATTGAAGCCCTATTTGGAATCTCCTTTACTATCCTCAGGTTCCCTTCTTCATCTATGCATTCAAAGGTCTTGTTGTAGAAATCAAGTGTAACTCTATGTCCTTCTAACCACTCCATTCTAGGAGAACATCATAAGGACCAAGTAGAATCATATTCATTTTTTGTCATGTGAATATTCCATCCACCTCTAATGATCCACCAATTCCTTAACGTTTCTCTTGGTTCTAGTGGCTAGTTGGGCCATCCATGACTTACTATGCTTACCATCCATGAATTAATAAAAATTTGTAGTTGCCACTTCCCATTTCCATTCTGGAACTAGAAAAGGATGAAATAAACATGTTATCTGTCGATTCCCTATTGTCACTTTCTATCATTTCATACACATAGGAATACACTCAACAATTTAATTCTTCATAACTCGCCAAAAACATTCCTTCCCTACTATAAAAAATGTTTTCTAACATTCTGGGTAATTGAAATATGGCATTTTATGGATTTCATCCATACATATTATCCTTAAATATGTCACACTAGGAATTACATTCTATTTTTATAACAAATTTTTTTATCCTCCAAATGATAACATTCATACCTCTTCTCCAAATTTTGTTACTGTAGTTTATCTTTTATTTTCACATAATGCTTATCTTCAACAAGAGAATCAACAATCTTTTGTCTCAAATCTGATTGGAAAATGTTGATGGCTACCACATGCATTATATGGATTCTTCTATTGAGTGCATCAACCACTTTATTCTCTTTCCCATTTATGTGTTTGATCTCAAAATCAAATTTACATAAAATTCAATCCATTTATCTTTCCTTGTGTTTAGTTTTGATTGTTCGAACAACTATTTCAAACACTAGTGTTCTATTCTAATCTCAAATTTGTTTCCCATCAAATATTACCTCGACATTTTCAAAACATGCCCTATTAATACTCTCTCTAAATCATGGGTAACAAAATTATTTTCATGTTATTTTAGTTTTATTGACTCCTACCATACCACATGATTTTCTTGCATAATTAATTCTCCAAATCTCTATTTACATGCATCGGTACACACCACAATTTTTTTTTAGGATTTTCAATTTTTTTAAAACCAAAGCACTTGTAAGAAACTTCTTCAACAATTGGAATATTTCTTCACATATATATTTCCACTTGAATGTTATTTCCTTCTTTTGAAAATAAGGGATGGGGTGTAAATCCTTGTTGAATCCATCAATGAACCTTATGTTATAACCAACAATACCCATAAAATATCTCACATCTATCAAATTATTTGGAGTTGGAAAATTCATAATGGCCTCAATTGTTTGTGGATCCATTGATATTCCTTCCTCTAAAATAATGTGACAAAAATAATGAATTTTCTTTTGATAAAAGTCACATTTCCTTAGTCTTGCATACAATTTATGTTCTCTTAACTCTTGCAAAGTCATTCTCAAATTTTATTCATTCTCATGTCCATTCTTGGAATAAATAAGAATGTCATCTAGGAAAATAAGAATGTCATCTGGGAAAATAAGAAAAAACTTTTCCAAATACTTGCTAAGAACATTGTTTATTATAAACATGGATGTATTTGATGCATTAGTGAGACCAAATGGCACCACCAAGAACTCATAGTTTCCATACCTTATTTTAAAGGTTTTCTTGTGGATGCCTCGTTCCTTTATTCTGACTAGATGGTATACATACCTTAAATCAATCTTTGAAAATACATTTCCCTTATCATTTGGTCAAAGAGATTATCAATTCAAGGCAATGGGTACTTCTTATTTACCGTAGATTTATTTAGCTACATGTAATCAATACATAACCTAAGTGTTCCATCTTTCTTTTTCACAAATAGCACATATTATCCCCTTGGAGACACACTTGGTTGAATGTACTTTTCCAAAAAATCCTATAATTTAATTTTTATCTCTAGTAATGATGGGTTACCCATTTGGTAAGGTGTCTTAGATATTTGTGCAACTCCTGGAACAAGATCAATTGTGAAATCGGTATCCCTCTTTGAAGGTATTTCTAACAGTTCATCAAGAAATACATACCTAAAAACTTTCAACACGTGATAGTCCTCCAACATAAGAAATTCATTCTCTATTATACCTAATACATGGGTTTCATACATTTTACAACCCTTTCTAAATAACTTCTTCACTACTGCAAGGATGAAATATGTCTAATAGAAACCATATTTCTAATTCCCTTTACTATCCTTGGGTTCCCTTCTTCATCAATGTATTCAAAGGTATTATTGTAGAAATCAAGTATAACTCTATGTGCTTCCAACCACTCCATTCCATGAGAACATCATAAGAACTAAGTGGAATAATATTCATGTTTGGTCATTTGAAGATTCCATCCATTTTTAATGAGAATTTCTCCACCAATTCATTAACTTGTCTCTTGGTTCTAGTGGCTAGTTCTACCATCCATGACTTACTATGCGTTGTTTTATTAAAATCACAAATCTCAACAACTTTAGGAATGTTATAATTGTGATTAGATGCATGGTAAATCAAAATAGAAATAGATTGCTTAGAAATATTTCCTTCAACATCAACCAAAAGTGATTGATAGTTTTCTTGGATATCCTGTAGTGTAGTATAGATTCTAGGGATAGTCCTTGCCACCTCACCATAATTTTGGCCTCCTAGATGTTGTGAACATTCTTGGAAATATCATTTTGATTTGGAAATTTCCTAAGAAAATGGTCCTCTCCACATCCCCAAGATTGAAGTGGCTCTCTTGGTTTGTCTCCCATCATCCTAGCTAGATTTGTCACACCTTGTGGTGGCTTCCTTTGCTCATTTATGAAATTGAGAGGATTGAATTCCCTCTTTATTTGGTCATACTTATCCTTCTTCTTGTCCTTCCACGTCTTATGTATTTATGGCATACTTGTTTTTTATCATAGCAGTAGTTGTTCTTGTTTATGCTTTCATATAGATTTTGAGGTTCACCAAACTCAATTACCTTGCATGATTAGGGTAATTACTTATAAAATGTTAGATTTTGACCTAATCATATTTTATATGCTTAACATAGGCCAACAACTCCAAGAATTTATCATCATATTCCTCCATGGTTATTTGTCCCAATTCCAATTGATAAACTCTTTAATTTTTTTCATCATAGTACCTATTAGAGAGGTACTTTTGCTTGAAGTATGTTGGGGAAAAACATTAACCAATTTATAACATATATCCAACGATTTAATTGTCAACCCATAGAGAGTGTAAACTTGTGAGGTACAGACAAAATATATGCAGGGACAGAGTATTGCTAACTTAAACTAATATTCTAGGTGACTGAAAATTAAAAATACATTCAACTGAAATTGAATTAAGCTTGAAAAAGCAGGAAATGACATTGAAAGAAATCTAATCTAGAAAAGAAGGAAATTGTGTGAAATAAATATAATCTAATAAAGCATAAGATTGCATAAAATAAGCTGACATAAAACAATCAACATTGACTTGTGAGCTCGCATAAAATCAACACAACTAATTCATAACCAAGACATCATTGAAAATCCATACTAACAATTCATAAGAAAGAAACTCAAATTAACATGATAGAGAATAAGAGGATTTGCATTAAAGCATCATCTCCATTACAATCAAAATCCAGTCTATGACTAATTCTCAAAAAGACCTAAACTATTTCTCTACTTCCACACCAAGTCTAGAGAGATCTCTAACAAAATGAGGAGAGAGCCCTCCTATTTATACATGAATTCAAGATAACTAATCATAATTACATATCCACTATTCTCTCAGCTTATCCCTTCAAATCCTCAACAAATACACTTTTGTCTCAACTCATCCCTTCAAATCCTCCATGATATCTTGGATAAGATATTCCATCTACATGATCTTCTCCCTGAAATTATCCCAAATCTTGAAGATGAAATTCGAATTTGAGCCTAGGTGGTGAATTTTGAGCTTGTTAAAGTCTTCAAATATACCTGTAATCATCACCAAACTCAACCAAATTTAAGGTATAATAAAAATATATTAATTTTTTGATATTTAGCGACAAATTCACTCAAAATACTCAAAAATAAATCATTTGGAAAATAACAAGGTAACCCATATTTATTCATGAAAATGGTATAAAGGATGGTTAATGGAGTGAGGAAAATGGTTTAATATGAGGAATAATGAAGAGAAAATATGATGAAAATGTGTCATTTGGGAGACCTAACAAAGTAATTCTTGAATTGCTTCCACACAGTTTTCCTTACATTGATATTCTTGAATTGTCTAAGGTGATCCCACCATATATATGCTCTTTAATTCAAATTAAATATAGAAACCCTTTCCTTCATGTTCTCGAAGTAGTATTGGACTTGGAAATACTTCCTCATCCCAAGAACATAAGCATTATATCCTTGACCATATTTTTCTTCACCATCAAAAGTGGGAGGTTTGGCCTTTAGAAATTCCCCATGTGAGTTTTTCTTGAAATTCCTCTTCCTCTTATTCCTATAATATTAATATATTAAACCTCCAATGGAGTCTTTAAAGGCATATGACTCACTAGAAGAGAATTATGGAGTATATTTCCTATATCTAGAAACCATTCTTGAGCTATGAGCCCTCTTGTGAGAATGCCTCCTTGATACATGCCAACTCTTTTCCTCATTTTCTAAGAGTTATCCAGAATCTTCCTTTTAATTTCTACTAATATTTTTGGCATGGTTTCATTCAAGTGGTTCTATTCTTATTGAGTTATGATTGAGTTCTCATTATCTGCTCTACAACTTTGTAATTCCACTCTTAGTATTATCATGGTTTATGCAATGTTTGGAAAATTCATTTGATTTATTGGGCCATTAGATTTTGTCTCTACATTCTCAATATGTATATTTTATCTCATGTCATTTTTTTCGGCTACATAAGGGTCATGTGCATCATCCATGATGATGGATTTATTGTCCCAACCAAGACTTAGAATTTCCAAATTGCAATATACTAAAGGTGGACCCTTAATTGTCCCTAATATGATGTTTTATATGAAAAGTTGGTCATATAAACACACTTTTTAGCTTCATTAAATTTTTAGAAAATCATAAAAGTAATTTTCATGCATTATGGAAACTACCCCATGTTGACAGTTTTTATCAAATCATGGCTACTAGAACTTATCTATTTAATCTCTAGAAACATCAAAATCACCCTTTTAAAATCTGATTATGCTAATTTGTTCCCCTATAAATAATATTTATAATGCCTACAACTATGCCCATTTCTAATTTTTGGAAAAAAAATCTATAACCTTCTGAAATCGCCATTTTACCCAATTTTGTAATTCTCTTGCAAATCCATTTAGCTTTAGAGACCAACTTCAGGCACATGTAGAAGAATATATAGGGAGAACTAGAAAATTATTTATTTTATGATTTGATAATAATCATGATAAGTATCACTATACAACTTTCAGATTCCTGATCCGATGCTGCAATAAATTTCTATATTTGAATACCTTTTACGTTTGCATCTTCTTTAAACTTGGTTTGTTTTCCAAAAAATGTTATATTCCAAATTGTGCATTTTTGGGAAAACTTCTCCTCTCCAAAATTGTTCATTTTTATGAGTAGGTAAAATGTTGAATCCATAAATTTTTATGTTCTTGACATCCAAGTCCACTTTTACTTCTTCCAAGTTTTGTGAAATCCCCAAAAAGTGCCCTAAAATAGTGGATATTGGTCGTCTTTTGCACCTTTGCTTCACAGCTTTTGAAATTTGGCCATAGTCCACTAGATTTGTTTGTGTTCCTAGACCACAACTACACCATAACAATTTCAACCTCAACAAGACCCCATCTAGCCACTGGGTACTAGTCTTTAAAAACCATTGTTTCAAAATTTCTAGAAAACTCAAGTAGAATTAGCTTGCACTTCTCACTAAAAAATTTGTAGCCTTCCTCAATGGAATCAAAATTTCATAGGTCTCATTATATTTTGAGCTAAACTTCTATTTTTATGGCCAAAACAATTTTTGGGATCCATACTTGTTTCTTTCTTTAGATTTTCCATAATGTTGACATGGTATGTTATGTGGTAGGGGTGATGTGGCACCTGTGTCTAGTCCTCTGTGAGTGAATTACTTCTTAGGAAACCTAGACTCCCTGACTCATCCAAATTCAGCCATTTGCAAGTAAAGTATTATTTAGAATACCTATACTCCTATATTCTTAGAGTCTTCAACTCATCTGGATCCATTCCATTGTGAGTGTTGAGAAACATGGACTCATTCGTATATGATCCTTTGTGATAAAGATGTTTTTCTAAAGACCCAGACTCTCAAATTCCCAGACACATCTAGATATAGTCCTTTGTAAGAAAATATTTTTCTTAAGAACTGGACTCTCAGATTCCTAGAATCCAAAACCCATTTGGATTTGGTCATTTGCAAGGAAAGTATTTTTTCAAAGTCCCAAAATACTAGATTTTTGGACTCTGGAACTCATTTGGATCTGGTCCCTTGTAAGAAAACAAATTCAAGAAACCTAGACTCTGAGATTCCTATATTCTTAGACTTATCTAGATCTATTTTTTTGTAAGAAAACTATATATCTTGAACACTTAGAATCCTAAAATCCTAGACTCGCTGACTCATCCAAATTCACTCATTTGCAAGACATTTTTTAGGAAACTCAAACTCTTGGATTCTCATACTCCTGGACTTATTTGGATCTAGTCCTTTGCAATCAAAGTATTTTTCCTATGATGGGTTGATTTTGATGGCCTATACCTAATCCTACCACACATGCATCTATCTGATGTGTCTAGTCCATGTCACACATTTTGTCTACATGACATAGGTGTGGCTCATCTCAAAATTCCCAAAATTTTCTAACCTTCCTATAATGACAAATTGTCCACATCTTTTGATGGACTATAAATTCCTATCAATGAATGTTGGTTGTGGAGCCTAATTATAATCTCCATGATTCATAGGTCATGTTTTTGTTTAGTTTGTATCTCTATATCTTACGAGGGGGTGTGGGGGGGATCCACACCCCTCATTATTGTCTCTAGGGGTGGTAGAAACAAGCATTTTGGATCCCTTGAAGGGTTTAGATAGCAACACCCACAAAGAGACATTTTTTGGAAACTTTTCCTTGTAAATTGTTGTAATTATGTAGACAATCTACATCATTCATCATTAGGTTACATACTTAATGGTAGAGATTATGTTTGTCTATTTTTTCGCTATAAGGCAACCCTCTTTGAAATATGGAATTGTATTGTGGTTGTGAAGTGTGTGAGAAAGAATATGACAGAGTGAATAGGAGGTTGTGAAAGATGTGTTACAGGTTGTATCCCTTCATTTTTTTGGAAGGAATAAAATAAAGGAATGGTTGTTTCTTTATAGAAGTAACCCATATCCAGTGAACCACGTATATTGGTGTCTGTATTGTATTATTCTCTTATATGTTTTATTTTGGAACCATTTTTTTTATTTATCTACGATTATATTCTCTAAAAATGAACTAAATTTGCAATCATGACACTAATTTGACTTTTTCGGCCCATGCAGTCCTAGTGCTTCAACCATGAGCTCTTATACCATTTTTTCACATCCCCATTTGTTGATCCAACCATAGCAAGAGAGTATTTATGAATTAAGGCCTCTAAATTTTTCCCCAAGGGTGATAATATGAATTCATAAATAAGAATGTATTTGCAAATGAAGAAATGAAAAACACAATATAATTAAAACTCTATTCGCACATACATCATGCATAAACAAGAAGATTCATCATAGGAATAAAATAAAAACATTTTGAATCCATATACAAGAGAATACTTATATTTTAACAAAGAATATCTAAGAAATTGTCTATGTAAGAGATATTTTCCACCAAATCTTAGGTATCAGCTATAGATACCACCCCCAAGCCAAACTATGAGACCACTAGGGAAAAGGAAAAACCTATAGTCTTCTATGTCTCATCCCACAACCCATTTGCTCACATTATTTTCCAAAATTCCAAACTATGATAATTTATAGGGATCTCACTCAGCCATCCTATCTATGGACCTCTTTTATACTACCCCACAGAACACAAGGAAAGCATTTCCCCTCACCGCTCCACAATTCCCTAAGGAAATCCAACCCTTACAGTGCTTACCAATGTATGTAGAAAGAGTCCAACTTGTTGTATGTTGTTGTAGAACCTATGTAAAATTAATCTATGGCTTCTCAAGAATGCATATGTAGAAAAACATAATGGTTAAAGGTTCCTATCTTTCCCAACCTCTATGCTCACCTACAACCATTAATTTTCTCTAATATCTGCAATTTTCCCTTCCTAATTCGAATTGCTAGTTATTTCTCAATCTAGTAATAGTAGTGGAAATGGAATAAACAACAAGAGAAAAACTATTCCTACTATAAAAGAAATACATGAGAATAATTGATAAACTTAAAAAGATATTAGAGGATCATGAAAATTACAACTAACATAGCTTCTACCACATAAGAGAGGACTCTTACAACAATTATATAACTATATTCTTCCATGTTTTAATAACTACATGAGAAGAATTTCCCCACCAACCTCACGCATGCCTTCAATTATTGGGTTTAGTAGTCAAAATGAAGTAATTTACTCATTTAAGACCTTAGGGGGTTCACTCTGTGAATCTATTGCATAACGCGTCTAATCATATGATATTAAATAATACCCCTAATTTCGCTAGATATTACGGAATTCTTTCAAAACTCATTTTTTTGAAACCCCCTCAAAATACACATTTCTATTTAAAAAAACACATATTTTCACTAGATATTCTAGGTATCCATTTTTTCAATTAAATTTTTAAAACCCCTTTTTATTTTTAACTTTAGTATGGAGACATGGAACAAATATTATAATCCCTAGAAACCTTGGTAGGTTGAAATATCAAATCTTATTGATAGTAAATATTTCAATATGGTGAAGAACCCCTTGACCATAGGTCAAATTTATACATAGTCATTCCAAGTGACTTCACACCTCATTCAACCATAAATCATACTTTTTCAAACATCACTCCTAACTCCAAATGTAATTGGATTCCCACCACCTTCAAACATGGATCATACTTATTCAAACACTAATTTGACTTCACATATAGTTAGATTCACACCAAATTTATACATAGAGTACTAATTCATATTGATGTTCTCCATGGTTCTAGCATTAGGAAAACATTCTGCAAATCATTCTCTTAGAGGTTCACGACCCATAGAGAGAATGTCCATGTTGTAGACATGATTAGTCATGCGTTAACTATATGTATAGAGAATTTGGATGCTTATCCTCATCTAGTTGTGTGTTGACTAGAGTGGTACTAGGCTATAGGTCACATTACGTACTCATCTGGTCATGTGTTGACTTGAGTGGTAGTAGGATATAGAACACTCTTGTGCTTGGGATTAATCTTCATATTCGGTATTATACTTGAAGTTAGGATTGATTTGTTTTGAGAAACATTTGTTAGTGTTTCTCTTGTTTGGGTTTCCCATGGTAAATTATTTGTGTCTCTTGTGGATGGTTATATTTCATTAATCCTTAATTTTATTTTCACTGCAAATTAAAATGACATAATTATGGGATGGAGTTACTAATGAAATAAAGTTGAAAGAGGTGAAAATTATACTACTAAGTTAAAAACACTAACATGGAGCAGTTATGAATAGATGTCATTACCAGAGAGTGTTTGCGCCCTCATATGGAAACTAGGGCTTCCAATTTTGGATAATTCTCTACATGGTTTGGACTTAGAAATAGCACATTGGAGCTCACCCTATGAATTTTTTAGTTTCGGCCGAATCTCTATCGGGGTCAAGAACGGGGCTTCTAGTATTGATCCTTTCTAACCACATATTGGGTTTTATCATAGAATCCTTGAAATCACCCTAGGAGGGTGCGTATATCTATGGAGGACAAATTCATCCTTTCCAAACTTCTTTTTTACCTAGATCCTGCTAGGGTTTATAGGACATAATTTTAGATATTGTCAAAATGGTGTCTAGAATGAAAGACATGTTGGATGATGTTGAAATTTGTTGGAACATATTTCCCATATAGACCTTGGTTAATATTATTTTCATAATCTTCCAAGTGTTTAGTGTAATTTGTTCCATGTGAAAATGCTTCTAGTTCTTAGTCTAGTGTCTTGGACCAAGTGTTTGTCCACGTTTGACCCACTTAGACTAGTTTTTATGCCAAAAAATATTGTTTTTCCACTTACCCACTCATTTCCTTATAGTATGGATTCAATGTGCCCCTCTATGCTACATTTATGGGGTAGTTATTGCATTTACCTATTTTAATGAGACTGGGTGCACCTTCTTGAGGATTTGGTCAATTTGCTCATTAATGGTCCAAAACCAAGCCACTAAACCACCTATATCGCCCTCAAGATGGTTCATTTCACAATTGTTGACTATCCTAACCACTTCATGGTCCATCTAGGTTAATTTCACCTCATTATGGCCACTACTTGGAGTTACCCTTGGCACAATGTCATAGATTGGGGGAATTAGTCAAGATAAGCCAACATTAATGTCAGCTACCCATGGTATTTACCCAATGTATTGCATGTGATAATGCCTATATATTCTACTGGTTTTTTCTCAATATGTACATAAATAGAAATATACTTTAGATAGGTTTCTCTAGTTTATGTCCCAAATTCTTCTCTCATTTCATGTTATCTCTAGAATAACTATAAGTAATAATTGCTAATGAATCTAGATCAAGGTGGTTTTCACATGAATCAGAACTTTGGTTGTGATGTTGTGCAAGCCAAATTTCACATGGTGTCAGAGCTAGTCTGATTTAGAGCACTCTTCTTAGTTTTTCTTAAGAGATTTTTTTGCAGGTTCCTACAACAACTTCATGGACTCAAAAGCAATTCCTCTCCTTTATCCATTCTGCTATTCTAAGTGGAAGCATAAAATGTGTGCATATCTCAAGACAAAATTCCTCTATGATGTGTCCATTGGTGTTGTGAGCGAACCAAAGTCCTATTAAGAGAAGTCTGATTGGATTAATGACTGTGATAGAGCCTATGGAACTATGTGTCTAGCTATACCTCCTACAATGTGTTATCTCCTTAATTTTGTTGAATACCCATTTGAGCTTTGGATAAATCTAGATAAATCTCTTGGCATGCATAAAGATGACATGAGCTATATGGAGAGCAAGTAAATGGGAACCTCCTTATGTGTTCTCCCTCCAAAGGTCTCTACCTCATGCATTTCTCAATAATTTGTTCAAAATGAAGAATAAAAGTAGATAGATATTCCATGTCTTTCTTGTCTTCTATTACGAATGATGAAGATGGATTGCTAGTTGGTGATAATAGCAAGCTTTTGTAGAATATGGGTTTTATTCACATGAGATTATTGGTTCAAAAGATGGCCAAGGAGAATTTTGTAAGTTAAGTGAATATCTCTCATTGCTTCACCTTCTTTTTCTTCCTATGTATTCCTCCACCATGACTAGTAGAATTGCTTCAAGTTCATTTTAAGATGGAGAAGCCTTAGACATCACAATGGCACATTTGGGAATCTTGTTCCACATTCTTAGAGCTGATTACAACCTTCTCTCGAAGTTGATTATTTAAGATCCTTATGATTTGCTTGGGGTCACTTATTCTCAAGCACTTCAAGTATTGTTTGGACATGGCACCCTATTTGGTTCTAAGTTCAAGTATGAAGAGCATCCTTTGCTCTATTATCAATCCATTCCAGTTGTTCTACATGGTATGAGAATTCATCATGCAGTTGTACACGTTCTTGAGTTGGCTTAGCACATTTCACTTCTTCCCAAGAAGAAGATTCTGTTAGGATTTATAATCCTCCCTTGTCCAAATTGTCTATTAGATTATATTTTCCTAACTTATGATTCCTTTAGTTATTATTGGGTCCACTTGGCCTAATGGGGCCACATGAACCAGTCACTAAAGTGTGGAGAACACTGATATAGGCTAACATGAATTGAATGCACCACCATGCATTAGTTTAGGTGCCTCCTAGACCAATCCATACATTTTTGGAGCCACTGGGAGTGTCGGAACCAACCTACTCTAGTTACTGGAAGTTGGTAACTAGTCAAGATTAGTTATGCTTCAGTTAGATTCACTTAGATATCCTCTAGTTTAGTTACAACTAGTTATGTGTGGTTACATGTTGGAAGGCGCCATTTCTCACCTACTTCTCACCTACCACAGCAATTAGACTAGTTTTATTGATTGTAACTAATTGAGAGACTGGCTTAGAAATATGGAGTTATCCTATTGAACTTCTATAGTGATTTAGACACTTCTAGTTAGCCATGCAGTCATTCTTGAGTTGGTAGATTCGAATTCATTCCTCATGATTCGAATTCTCCTTTATGTAACACTGTTTTATACTACTGGGATTAATGAAGCTTATACTGTAATTATACTAAGCAATTATTGTATGTTTCCTGTGATATTTTTTTTGTTCAATGGTAATTATTCATTCCTTTTAGTTGCAAATAATTAAGAATCTAATAACACCAATGGCATATTAATTCTAACATGGTATCGTATCCTCCTAAGGAAAGCTTCAAATCTATCTACTCTCCATTGTACACCAGAAGTAGTTGGGTTTTCACAGAAGTCACGCAAAGAGTTCCTTGCTTCCTCTGAACTCATTCAGAGTGGAGGTACGAGTGTGACGGATCCTGAAAAAGTGTACATGTTGAGAGGGAAGGCTTGATTCTGACATAGTGCGAATTGGTTTTGTTTTTGCAGTGAATTTCTACAAGTGCTACGTAGCTTGATTGAAGATATTGTCTGGTCAGAAGAAGAATTATGGATTCTCAACCTTCCACACCTTGGATCCTAACACCCTTCAACTATGTTGATTAGAGGTTGCACAAAAAGGGATTGTTCAAGAAGATAATAGGAAGGGAGGCTAAACCCCATCATCTAGTTGAGAAAAACAAGTTTCTGAACTGCTTAGATGAAGCTTTTGGATTTCTATGTACTCACATCTCCAGAGACCTCCTCTTTTACCTTCAAGGTTTGAGGACTCCCAAAGAAGCTTGGGAGAATCTTGAAGTCTTGTTTAGCAAGAAACATGAGCTTCAAGGACACTTTTTGGGGAACGAGTTGATAGCCTTACAACCCAGAACTTTTGAGACCATACAACAATTCTTTACAAAATTCAAGTCCCTTTCACTTCAATGCAGACAGTGCAGAATAAAAAGAAAGGATGAGCAACATGTTCTCTCCATACTCAGCAAACTAGGTACTCAGTATTTTGTATTTGTCTCTATCTTCCATTCCTAAACAGCTTCCATTCAAATTGGAAGATGTGCTCACTTGATAGATTTTTTGATTCCTTAATATAGTAACAAGAGAATTTCGTCCAAATGGGAGTCCTCCAGACTTCCAAAAACCAAGCTCTCCTAGTGACAGACTCTACCAAAGCACAATATAAAGGGAGGCATAATGGGAAGGATCCTAAAGCATCTAATTCGAATCCTAAAGAGAGTCAGAATACATCTAAAGGATATTTGGGCTCCAAGAAGAAGAAGAAAATTGAAAAGAAAATGTGTCCCTATTGTATGAGGGGTTTTCATCTAGAAGACTCATGCATGAACAAGACTCTCGACCAGTTGAAAAATCTCCTTGTATAGAACAATATTTCCTTTCCACAAGGTGTTGATATATCTGATGATGGAGAGAAGACTAAATAACATGAGAGATTTCATGCCTTGAAGGCATGCCTCACTCCATTGAAGGATTACATGATAGATTCTATAGCATCCAACCACATGGATTCCTCCACGGAATCCTTCATCATTTTCACTCTATCAAGAGGACCTAGAAGTCATATGGGAGATTACTCTAAAATCCCAGTTGTTGAGAAAGGTTCAGATAAAATCCAGCATGCATAGTTCAATAAGGGACCCTATTTTCTCTCTCCTACAGCAAAGAAAATTGTTGAAGATGAAGAAGAAGAAGAAGAAGAATCTTCCACACAGCCAATTCGAATTGAAGAAAGTCTCCTTGGAGTGACTCCTTCTCTTGCTACTCCGGAAGTTTATGATATCTCTGATATTGCATATTCTCATAATTCTGATCCAAAAGAATACATTCGAATCCTTTTTATTGAATAAAAACTCTCCTTCCATTCTATGCAAAAATTCTCTAGTGATTCTTCTATTTTTAAATTTTGTGTATAGTTTATCGATGATTGTTTCATAAAATGAAGAGGAATTTGATTTCTCTATCTCTAATGATGTTGTTGGTGTGAAGATAATTAATACCATGGATATTTTGGAAATAATAGAATATTGTAGGAGTGATCCATTCACTCTCATTGATCTAGATATTCCATCAAATTCCTACATGATTGCTTGCACCAATACTCAGAATTTTGAAGAAGGAGAAAATTGCGCATCTACCATCTCGGTGCAGCACAATATTGGATCTGATATGAACCTATTTGGATCTAATATGATCTTATTTGGTTCTGATATGATATTATTCTGTTCAGGTTTTAAGTTTCAATAGTTTTCAGTAATTCTTGTAGCTTCTCTCATCAATTTTGGGGTGAAAAATCAAGTACCGCAAGTCTCCTTCAAAATTGTTGTTGGGGATTTGATATCATTCGACACTATCGGATATGATATGAAATTATTTGGATATGATATGATCTTATTTGGATCTTATCTTATATTATTTGGTTCAAGTTTTAAGTTCCAAGATCCTTCATTCATGCTTGTAGCTGGCCTCATCAACTTTTATGTGACAAATCAATTACCGCAAGTCTTCTTCAAACTTGTTGTTGGGGATTTGATGTTAGTTTCCTCTTATGAGTTTTCTGATATTTTAGTTTGTGAATCATTGGCTATTTATGAAGCTATATCAGATTATGGAGCTCAGTCATTCACTCTCCACAGTCCCAAGGCTTCTCTACCTATCTATTTGATCACATGCTCATCTCCTCACAGAACTAGTAAAGATGGAGACATTTTGCATTCACCTGGACACTTGCTCCTAACACTTGGGGATGATTTTACCTCACATGGTTCAATGTTCAAGGATTAAATATATAAATTTCTTGTTTTTTCCTCACATGTTTCGAATTCTCAAGCACTTTTTCTCTCTTATCAGTTGATTTCAATTGCTATACATGGGTCCATCTTTCATCTAACAGTTGTCTATATTCCTGATTCAGTTGATCATATTCATCTTCTTCTTCCAAAGAGAAGGATTACTCCATAAATAATCATTTAGTTTGGATTCATAGGTTCACATGCACAATTTCAGGATGCTGCTGCATAGAAGAACCAAAATACTGCATTTGTTGTTGCATAATCCTGCAAATTGCAGCAAAATTTTCACAAAGTTTTATTCAAAACTTGTTTTCCTGATTCACTGCTTATCTTGAGGGGGGGATTCCCATAAGGTTTTTCCCTATTTCCTTGGTTTATTAAGCAACATTATTTATATTTTAGATTGTATATGGGTGACTTTTGGCCTGTTTCCAAGGCCCATAGTTGTCCAAGTTAGGATTCGGGGGGGGGTGTTAGGATTTATAATCCCCCCTTGTCCAAAATGTCTATTAGATTATATTTTCCTAACTTATGAGTCATTTAGTTATTATTAGGTCCACTAGTACCACTTGGTCCACTTGGCCTAATGGGGCCACATGTACCAGTCACTAGAGTATGGGGAACATCTATAGAGTCTAATTGGAACTGACTGCAACTTCATGCATCAGTTTAGCCACCTCCTATACCAATCCCTACATTTTAGGAGCCACTAGGAGTGCCGACACCAACCTCCTTCAGTTTTTGGCAGCTGGTAACTAGTCAAGATTAGTTTTGCTTCAATTAGATTTAGTTAAATGTCCTCCATTTCAATTAGCACCAGTTATGCATGGTTGCATGTGGGAAGGCGCCAGCTCTCACCTACTTGTCACCTACCACTGTAATTAGACTAGTTTGATTGATTGAAACTGATTTAGAGATTAGATTAGGCATCTGGAGTTATCTTGTTGAACTCCCATAGTGATTTAGACACTTCTAGTTAGTCATACTATCAGTCTTGAGTTGGTATATTCGAATTCATTCCTCATGATTTGAATTCTCCCTTATGTAACATTGTTGTATACTATTGGGATTAATGAAGTTTATACTATGAATATACTGTGAGATTTGTTTTGTTCAGTGGGTGTTATTCATTCCTTTTGACTGCACATAATTAAGAATCTAATAGAACTTGTTGCTTGAAGATCAATGGCATATTAATTCTTATAGATTCCTCCTGACATACTCATTTAGTTTGGATTGTATACATATTTTGGTTTCTATTTCATGTCTATTTTTTGAGGGAGGATTTTTCCCTATGTGGTTTTTCCTATTTCCTGAGTTAGATTAATAATGTAAAGGGTGACCATAATCCTTATTTCTTGGGCCCTCAATAATTGCTCACAAACATTTTAACTTAAGGGGGGTGTTGGAACATATTTCCCATCTAGATCTTGGTTAATAATCTTTGTATAAGGTTCCAAGTGTTTAGTGTAGGTTGTTCCATGTGAAAATGGTTCTAGTTCCTAGTCTAGTGTCTTGGACCAAGATTTTGACCACATTTTACCCATTTAGACTAGTGGTTATGCCATAAAATCTTGGTTTTACACTTACCCACTCATATCCTTATTCTATGGAGTCAATGCGCCCCTCTATGCTACATTTATGGGGTATTTATTGCATTTCCCTATTTTAAGGAGACTGGGTGCACCTTCTTGAGGATTTGGTCAATTTTCTCATTAATGGTCCAAAACCAAGGCACTAAACCACCTCTAGGGCCCTCATGATGGTTCCTTCCACACTTATTGACTATCCTAACCACTTCATGGTCCATCTAGGTTCATTTCACCTCATTATGGCCACTACTTGGAGTTACACTTGGCACAATTTCATATATTTGGGGAATTAGTCAAGATAAGCCAACGTTAATTTGAGCTACCCATGGTATTTACCCAAGTTATTGCATGTGATAATACCTATATATTGTATTGGTTTTTGCTCAATATGTACAGAAATGGAAATGTACTCTAGAGAGGTTTCTCTAGTTTATGTCTCAAATTCTTCTCTCATTTCATGTTATATCTAGAATAACTTTAAGTCAGAATTGATAATGAATATATATCTAGGTGGTTTTCACCTGACTCGGAACCTTGGTTGTGATGTTGTGCAAGCCAACTTTCACAAAATTGAAAATGAACTATGATATTCTCTTATCTATGATCTCAATGGTACTATTTTAGATATCCATGATATCTCGTCAATGGACAATGGTGTTTCTAGGGACATGTCAAGTCAAGAAAAAAAGAAGGATCTTTCAAAGGTTGAATTTTTTTATATTCATGAATATTGACATTATGCTTTTCATTGTCCTCATAAGAAATAAAAAAGGAAAAATAAGGAGAATAAAGTTAAAGAATAAAATAAATACAAGTAAAAAATCAGCCCCAATTCAAACTCAAAAGAAGAAGGACTTTTCAAATACAAAATGTTATACTTATTGGAAATATGGTCACTATGCCTATTAGTGTAATCAAAGGAAAAGGAATAGAGAACAACATATATCAACAACTAATGTTGAAAATATTCCACCTCAGGAGAAAAAAAGAAGAAGACAGATTTGGTAAAACTTTGGAAGAGTACTTATAAGTACTATAGAGCTTCAACATGAAAGTATTTTAAAATATGTATACTTGGAAAGAATGACAAAGTAAATATCTCCATGTAGTAACAATAGGTCCAAATACGATCTTGGACCTAGTACATTCAGATATAAAGATTAATGACAGAGGCATCCTTGGATGTCTCCTTGCACTATGTATGATTCTCTTTAGAAGACATGAAGACATAATATGAATACTTCACCAAGTTCTATAAGTTCACAACTTGACGAAGAAGAAGATTAACGTATTCATATTAGAGTATGAAGAAAAGGCCCCTCCCAATAACTCCAATGACTTCTGCGAGGAGGAAGAAATCAAAAGGGATATAGCAAAACAAACAAAGATAAGTATTTGACACTTTGTGTAATAAGTTTTATTTTCTTGATTTGAATTGTTATTTTATTGATGAATAGCATTAACTATTTACACTAGTATTGGTTAACCCATGTGGACATTTTTGCCATGTGTTATAGAATATGTCCATTATGAATATTGTGAAGATGATGATCCATGATCATTACCTACCCATGTTTTTACGGGAATATGCATCTAGTATGGGAATATGTGGACAACTTATGCTCAGATAAAGTGTCCTCACCGATATTAAGGGGAAAGAATATTGAGGAAGAATACACAGAAGTAAATCTAGAGAAAATCCTTGGTTGACTAACATACACCCATGTACCAAAGAAGAATAAGATGAAGATATTTGATTGAGATTTACCTGGGTACAAATTCATCCTCGAGGATTGAGTCATATGGATAGAAATTAATGGTCCAGCAAAGGGAAATCAAAAATTATATTATTCTAAGCATATGGTTTGGGAATATTATCGCAATCTGGAAGGTATGAACAATGAATGTTCCTCCAATACAGTGATCATCCTTTTGATTATCAGGATGAGTCATAAAAACTAGTGGATCTACTGAGAGATGATGCAATAATCATAAATAAGATATAAAGACCTCGTGATCTTTACATAATATAAGAATGAATTAAACTCACAATGATACTTTCAAGGAGAAAACAAAAGATCTCAGAGGCTCTCATGCTATATGGAATTGATGAGGAAAATTATTGATTCCAAACCTTCTAGTGATGAGGAGGAAGAAAGCCAGTAGATTTGAAAGTATATAATGATAAGTCCATCATGAAGTATGATGTGTGAGAAATAGTCCAGAGACCTAAAGGGAAGCCAATGATGTCTTCCAAGTAGATATAAAAGATCAATCTTGTAGTTCTTATTAGCATTAAGGATAACTCATGAAGGAAATCTAGTTTATAGATAAAGAGGGAGCCATGGATGGTATTCAGTTTCCTTGAAAGTGAAAGAGGGTTGTCTCAACAAACCGACTTGATAGAGATGAAACAGATGAATACATAAGATCAACAAGTGCACAAGGAAGTAGGTTGCTTTAGCGTAGGGTACTCAAATGTAGAGAGTGTAGAGTTTCTATATGCAAAGAGTGAATAATGTCCATATGCAGAGGGAGCAAGATACTCAGATGCATAGGAAGTAGTATTCTCCAACACAGATTGAGTAGCTTGTTGATGATAAAGACTACTTTATATGAACTCAAGAAGCCACCCAAGATTTGACATGTCATAAAATACATGTACTTAATGAATGATGTGGATTCCAACCTTTACTGCAAGGTTGTGTGATTGATTATTTGTTCCATTGGAGAACAGAGAAGCTCTTTGTCAAGTACAATAGGAATTTTTCCTCATGATCAACCCCTTGAACATTGGTCAATTTTATACATAGTCATTCCAAGTGACATCAGACCACATTCATTCGCAAATCGTACTTTTTCAAACATCACTCTTAACTCCAAATGTAATTGGATTCCCACCACCTTTAAACATGGATCATACTTATTCAAACACTAATTTGAATTCATACATAGTAGGGCTCATGCCAACTTTATATGTAGAGTACTAATTCATATTGATTTCCTCCATGGTTCCACCATCAAGAAAAAAAATTTAGAGCATTCTCTTATAGGTTCATGACCCATAGATAAAATGGCCCCATTATAGCTGTAAATAGTCATGTGTTAACTATATGTATAGAGAATTTGGAAGTTTATCCTCATCTAGTCATGTGTTGACTAGAGTGGTAGTAGGCTATAGGTCACATACGTACTCACTTTGTGGGAGTGCTACGTAGAGGGAGTGATATATTCTTATAAAGTGATATGACTTGTCTATGTTACAAGGAGATCTAATCTCCATGTATATTAGACAAATTCCAATATAATGTTGAAGTTGACAACTGGATCTAGGAAGTGACCAGGACTTATTAGACTATGGTCAAGTCAACATTAGAGATCCTGGGAATAATATAACTACATGTGAGGAGATATCAACAAGGAGAAATTTTCTTAGACGAATAAATATCCAAATAATTGAAGAAAAACCATTGAATAATTCCCAAAGAAAGTAGAAGACAAGAAAGGGAAAAATACCCTGGTAAAAGGGGGAACATGGGCCAAGAAGACAAAAGTACAAGTTGGCCTCAAGAGTGCAAATAAATTCAACTAAAGAATATAAATACAAGTGTTCTCACACTTCATTTGTCACATTCAAGCAAGCATGTCTCTCTCATTTGGTTCAAACCTCTCAAGGAGGACAAGTGAAAATCACTTGAAGTAATTTTGGGGTTATCTTATTATATTTATATCTATCAAGGTTCACTAGGGTTTTTTTTGTAAGAATAGAACACTCTTGTGCTTGGGATTAATCTTCATAGTTGGTATTATACTTGAAATTAGGATTGATTTGTTTTGATATAAGTTTGTTGGGTTTTCTCATGCTTGGGTTTCCCATGGTAAATTCTTTGTGTCTCTTGTGCATGGCTATCTTTCAATGATCATTGATTTTATTTCTACTGCAAATGAATAATGATATAATTTTTGGATGAAGTGAATAATGAAATAAATTTGAAATATATTAAATGTATACTACTAAGTTAAAAACACTAACATAGAGCAGTTCTGAATAGATGGCATTGCTAGAGAGTGTTTGTGCCCTAATCTGGAAACTAGGGCTTCCAAGTTTGGATAATTCTCTCCATGGTTTGGACTTATAAATAGCACCCTAGTGATATTTTCAAAGAGAAAACAAAATACCACCCTAGTGATTCTCTCATAGCACATGTGATATTTATAAATAACACATTGAAATCCACCCTAGTGATATTTTCAAAGAGAAAATAAAATACCACAAAGGTTGTCATGTTATATGGAATTTATGATTCAAATAAACAATTCCAAACCCTCTAGTGATGAGGAGTAAGTAATCCAATAGATTTGAAAATATATAATGATCAGTCCATCATGAAGTAGGATGTGTGATAGATAGTGTAGATACTTAAAGGGAATCCATTGATGACTTCCAAGTAGATATAGAATATCAAGCATGCATTTCTTATTAGAATTAGGGATGAATCATGAAGGACATCTAGTTTACAGATTAAGAGGGATTCATGGATAGTATTCAGTTTACTTGAAAGAGAAAGAGGGTTGTCTCAGCAAACCCACTTGATCGAGATGACACATATTAACACATAATATCAATAAGTTCCCAAGGAAGTAGGTTTCTTTAGTGTAGGATACTTGGATCTAGAGAGTGCAAAGTGTCCATATGTAGAGAGTGAATAGTGTCTAGATGCAAAGGGAGAAAGATACTCATATGCATAGGGAGAAGTATTATATAGCACATATTGAGTATATTTTTTATGATAAAGAATACTTTATACGAACTCACGCAGGTACCTATGATTTGACAGGTCATAACAGACTTGTACTTAATGAATGATATGGATTCCAAACTTTACTACAAGGTTGTGTGATTGATGATGTGTTCCATTGCATAACATAAAACATTAATGTCAAGTACAATAGGGATTTGTCCTCATGATTCAATATGAAGGGTCTCATCCTGATTCATTAATTCTTAAGATTATAAGTGTGGAAGAGACTAGATGAGATCTTCCTCAAACAAAGGGAGCACAAAATTGAGATCTTGAGAGATTTAGGATGACGGAATGAAATTCCATGACTATCACTATGATGACAAATTGAAGAAGCTAAGTGATTTTTCTTCATATTCAGATTTGATGAATCAAACTATGATTACAATCTAACTCAAGCTAAGTGATCCCACTTCAAATTCAAATTTGTTGATGTACAGGAAATTGATAAGATATTTGTTTTTCAACAAAGCAGGTGTTGATACACCTACATAGTTTGATACAATATAAAGTGATGAAGTAAAGATGCAAAAGATATACAGAGTATGACTAAGAGTGTAGTGGACAGAGAAAGTGTCTTGAAGCATTGTTTCATATTGGATCAGTTATGAGATCTTGGATTAGGGGGAATCATGTTTTTGTGGCACTTAGTACAGTGGAAGTAGAACAAAATAGAGCCATGGTTCATAAAGTAGTAGTGAATCTCTAGTACATATCCATGGATGAGAAGGTAGCTAGCATTCTCTCCAAGTTTGGTGTGATGGAGAATACCTACCTGAGTGATAGGGAGTGATTCTTGGATATGTGAGATCATGATTATGAGTCAATAGGAATTCATGAGATATGAATGGACCATATTATCTTACAGATGAGAAGGAAACATTCATATGATATGAATAGCCCAAATGATCTTATAGATGATTAGGCATACATTCATATGATATTAATGGCCCAGATGATCTTACAAATGAACATGAAGACATCCATATGATATGAGTGGCCCAAACATCATGATTATTAAATATATGAGTGGAAGACATTCATAAGAGGTGAATGGCCTAGATAAAGACACTATAGTACAGATGCATTTGTAGTACAAATACAATTCAGTTCTAGTACAGATGTTGCATAGATGTTGATGCAGTATAGGTGCCATACAGATGCAAATGCAATACATATCCAGTACTAAAGCACATTCTCACCATGTTAGTGGCTTGGCGTGACACAAAAATTTTCACTCCCAAAGAGGGGGGGTTGATGTTCTCCATGGTTCCAGCATCGAAAAAACATTCTGCAGATCATTCTCTTAGAATCTCGTGATCCATGGAGAGAATTGCCCCATCATATCCTGATTATTCATGCATTGACTATATCTATATGGGTATCAAATGCTTATCCTCATATATTCATGTGTTGATTGGAGTGCTAGTAGTCTAGGGGTCACATTGCATACTCACTATGTGGGAGTGGCTTTGTATTGGGAGTGATCTATTCTTATAGAGTGAGATTACTTGTTTGTGTTACGAGGATATCTAATATCCTTGTATATTGTATAAATTCTAATCCAATGTTGAAGTTGACAATTAGATATAAGAAGTGACCAGGACTTCTTAGAGTAGGGTTAAATTAACATTAGAGCTCTTGGGAAGAATATGAACTGATGTGAGGAGATATCAACAAGGATAACTTTTCTATGATGAATAAATATCCAAATAAGTTAAGATAACCGATTAAATAAGTTCAAAAGAAATTAGAAGATAAGAAAGGGAAATATACCCTAGTAAAAGGGGGAACTTGGACCAAGAAACAAAAGTACAAGTTAAACTCAAGAGTGCAAATCAAGTCAACTGAAGAATATAAATATAATTGTTCTAACACTTCATTTGTCACCTTCAAGCAAGCTCATTGTCTCAATTGGTGTGCACTTCTCAAGGAGGAAAAGTGAATATCACTTGAAGTAAATTTTTGGGTTATCTTATTATTGTTGTCTCTCTTAAGGTTCAATAGGGTTTCTTGTGGAACAAGAGAACACTCTTGTTCTAGGGATTAATTTTCATGTTTGGTATTGTACTTAAAATTTGGATTGGTTTCTTGTGAGAAAAATTTGTTAGGTTTTCTCCCATTTTTGTTCCCAAGGTAAAATATTTGTGTCTCTTGTGCATGGTTATATTTAAGTGGTCCTTTCTTTTATTTATACTACAAATGAATAATGCTATAATCATGGGATGAAGTGAATAGTCAAATAAAGTTGAATGAGATGAAAATTGTACTACTAAGTTAAAAACACTGACATTAGAACCCCCCAATACCCTATTCAATCCCCTAGATACATAATTATAAACCCCCCTAATGTCTATATGTACTTAATATATTAAAAATCCCCCTTGACCCTTATATAGTAGGCAATATATTGCTTCCATTTTTAGAGTATTAAATCACCCAATATGAACTCACATGCTATAATATTTCCTACCTAGTGAACTCATGGTGTTTAATACACATGGCCAAAAATAAATGAGTTATAAGGTTGACACTTGGAAATAAAGAATTTAATCTCCCACGGGCCCCCTTTTCTCTTCCCCTCTAGTGGAATCATAAATATTGTATATATATTTATACAACCATCTTGGACCATTTTACTATTAATTTTACAACACAATATTTACATAGCTTTCAAGTTATCATGACAATCAAATCACATAATCCATCCACTAGTCAGGATTTGGCGTTGATCTTAACACTATCAATCCATACTAGTATATGTACACCATTCACATAATCTGATTTGATACATTTTAAGTCAAAACTAAGGATATTACACCCACCCTTATGACTTTGTTCATAAGAATGTGCAAAAGCATGCCAAAAGGTTGCCAACATGTCGACAACAACAAGTTAACATATGGAAGGAGAATTATCATCCTTCCATAGAATCCAAAATGAAGTTTAAGAAGGGAAGGTGATATCTTAAAGAGGAATAAATGAAGTAGGAGGATAACTTGGAATTAAAACCAAGAGATGCTTTCTTTGAATCATTTTCTCATATAATTAGGAAAGAGGATTAAAAAACTCATCTTTTTGTTTCAAAATCAACCTCCTAATGTCTAATCATAAATCCTACTAGCATATAAGCGTTGAATTGCAAATTACAAATCATCTTTTTGCAGATCTAGTCTGTTGGAAACTTTGTTTGAATGTTGAGATTTCGGGGGTGTCCCCCTTACCATCATAGCAAGAAGTAATTAAATATGTTTCTCAGCCATTTATTCTTTTCCTCCCTATTATGTCGGCCAAAATTGATGAAACTATAACTTTTGAACGTGAAACGAGTAATTATCATACTTTTGGATATATTTTCCTTATTCAAACTGATTATAGTTGTTTGTCTGCTACTAATTCTGGGAGGATTGGTAAACATGGAGCCCCTACACCATATGAGGTCCCCTTTAGGGTAAGAGTATATATAAGTATTAATTCATCTTCTAGCCCTCTTGGCCCAGCCCTAGCGCCATCCCAACCAGCCAGCCAAGCTTGCACACGCTCTGCCCACTTATGTGGGCAGAGCGTGTGTGATTTCCTTACATCTTGACTGGCATTGCATTAGAGTGGTACTCTACTCTAGTATTCCAACAAGTCCTTCTCCCAACTAGTCAGGGGCATAGATTTCAATGGGTTCAATGGTTTAGGTAGCCAACGTCTTGGGATTCTTGTTAATTAATCAACAAAAAGTTGAAATTAAGGTGACTGAATAGGATTTCGAGCTAGCTCGGCCTTTCACTCTTCTGGTAGATTGCTTTATATATGGATCAACCACCTATTAGGGTGAATCACTTGTACCCACTTTGGAATATATAAAGTGGAGGTAGCTTATCTGACTGAAAAGGCCCTCTTAAAAGCGATATTACATATATAACAAAGTGGATGTAGCTGACCTGACTGGTAGAGTAGGGGTTATCCATCAGTAAGGAAGCCTCGGGTAATTCTGTCAAAACCCCGAAATTTCAAAAAAATTTAAAATTTTTAAAATACATATAATTTCAATAAATACAGTCACTAATTGTTTGATTAGTTATATGTTATCAAATTAATTATTTGTTGGTTATGTTTAGCAGTAGACAGTTCTTTTCAGTTTACTGATTTTGTTCTTTTTGCGACCATACAAAAGAGACTATCATGTAAAAACTGGGCTTACTTAGCTTTCGAGCTAATGCAGAGAGTTCTTCCTGTTTTTACAGACTGCAGGTAAGAAGCTTTGGGCGCTGCTTAAAAAAAAAATTGAAGCATTTGATTAAAGGATTGTCGCAAACAGTGAACTTAGTAAAGAAAATAGATACAAAACAAAATTCCAGTATTCAAGGTATAATTACTTCACTATTTCTATTCTTTTACTTCTTGAGGGATAGAATTTAGTTCAACAGTAATGATTGCAACCGTTTCCTTTCTAGTCACAATATACTATAGTCCTCAAAAGATTAAAGAAATGTTTCACGTTTAACATGGTTGTCAAAATGTATGATCAAATATTTTAATTATTTTATTTTTTTTAACAGGTAGAAAAGTAAGATCAAGATCTATGTTTAGTTATCCATCTCACTAAACTATATCATGTCTGAAAAAGAATACTATACAGTGTTAAAGAGCTTATGTATCCAATTCTTACTTTCATTCTCCCAAGTTTTAAGGTAGTTACAATCTCAATGCATACTGCAGTTAAATAAAAGAAGCTAGTATTAGAGGTTTAAATTTCTCTATACTATACTTGTCTGGAGAATAATCATCTATTTACAGTCAGTAATAATCATCTGTGTGACGGCCTCCCCATCGTTGTTCTTCCTTGAAGGTTCTTCCATTACCTGTAGAGAGGTGTTAATGTGACATTGTTTGGGTTTTTATGAAGGCTGTTGAACATACTTAGGGTTATTCTCCCTCACCGTTTCCTTGTTCAAACCCTCGACTGCAACGTCTTCCTCCTTCGAGAATGTTGAAGTATGGTTCCTTGGGACAGGGTTGGATGTGTGCTGCGTAGTTAACCCTTTCCTCCCTTTCTGCAGAAGGTTTTCTTACTGGAATTCATGGGTGCTTCACAGTTAGATGGTGGTCACGCTTTACCCAAATTTTCTGGTAAGAGGACTGTCAGTCCTTAAATTTATTCATTGATTTGTTTTTAGTGTAAATAGAATCATTTCTAATAGTTTTCAAATGAATTATTCTTGTGATAGGTCGACCCCTTCCTCTGTTTGGCTGTGCGAGATTACAACAGTGGTTCAAGTTTTATGGTAAGCCTAGTTTTTAACCATGGCCATTACTATTTGCTTGGTCCATCTAGAACAAAATGGTTGCGTTGTCAAAACTGTCACCCTTGGAGTTTCAGTTTGCTTGTTACTTTCTTTTGTTGTTTTTCTAGTAGTTAACGAGGCCTTTGAGCCGTGTAAGGAGGCTCTAGTTCAGGCCGTAACTGTATTTTAGTTCTGTTGTGAGAAACTTGGAGAAGTCGTGGCTTAAGAAGTCTTTCAGACTCTTTGCTTGGCTTGACTGTGTAAATGTTAAGTTAATGAATAACTTGGAAAACAAAGGGGTTTGAAACCCTCGACTTTATAAATCTGTTAGTTTTCTTTTTGTACTTACAGGGTTAAAACCCTAACTTAAACCTGAGTTATTTAACAGTACTTTTTGGTTATCTTGTGCTTACAGTGCCTTACTGAAATCTATTTATTTCTTTGTTTACTTATTATAATAATAATATTTGGGCTCGGCCGTAAAAGAAAATTTACAAGATCTTGGAATTTTATCCTGGGTTAATAATATATCTCTGTAAGTTAACTTGGTTAAATTGTAATTAAATAAATTGTCTTGGTAGAATGAGCATACTGTAGCTCTACTTGTTTAATTTATAATTTTTGGTGAAGTACTTGAGTAACTAACACTTACTCTCTTTTCAAGTACAAAAATTTTGCTTGATCCTATAATATTAAAATTGACTAGATTCCCAATATTACTATTTCTGTACATAGAAATTTTAATTTACATTCATTGTTTATACCATACATATAATAAAATGAATATTTTGTAAATATAATACCTTATGTATCAGTAATATTATTCTTGTGATTAATTATACTTAGTTACTTTTATCTGAGAGAGTTGGAATGTTATCATTTAGTTATTATCCTGCACTATAATAAGTTTATGTTTTTATTGCAGTAAAATAGATATATGTTATGAACAGCCTTCTAGTATAGAATTTAATTTCAGTTAATGTCTAAATTATAACCTAATACATTGTTTCATTAAATATATATTAGAGCTGTGTTATAAATGTTATATTTATTAACTGTATTCTTATTTAGTTATAAACACAAAATAAATTATTATTTATCTACTGTGTTCTTACATTTTCTATATTCTATAATATCTTATTTTACATAACCAGTTAACAAATATATGATTTATTTATAATAGAACTAATCTGATTAATACATAGTTAGTATTTTGTCCTGTTAATATTTTAAGAATTAGAAACTACAGTTATATATTTTGTTTATAAATAACTAGAGAAAACAGAATTTTAGTGAGTAACCTAAGTACATTTATATATGTTCTTTTGTAAGAAAATCTTACTAAGAACTGAAGTACGTGTAGAATGAATTCGAAATCTAGCTATTTTGTCTTTCCATTTAATTCTTAGATAAAACAGTCATTAAGATTGAAAGAAAATAAACTGTAAATCTATGAATCAATTCAGGTTACTGAAAGTAATTAAATAACCAGAATAGTACAGAAAAGTACTACTCCCAATACCAAGATAATTCCTCTGCAAATAACCCAGTAATACTACTCTATAATTTTACTATCATCCTATTCTATATTATCATCATATCATCCTTTTATAATTCTACCCCTGTGTTGGAGTACGGTCTGGTGAACCCAGATGTGGAAAAACACAATGGGTCTTTATTTTTCATCAACAGATTCAATTGCTAATAAACTGAAACATTTACATTACTAAACTAGCTAACTCTTCTGTCATATAATATAAGCATAACATTCATCAATTCACACTCATTAAAACAAAAATAGTTAAGTGACAGAACCTGTTTGAACTGGAGCAACAAAAGCAATCGGAGGCCGTTCCTCCCTACCAACTCCTAGAGAGCGCTCAAACAGCGACTCCTCAGGACCCCCGAGCTTGATCTAGTCTCCCTGGCTGAAAGTAGGTGCAGCAAAGTCAGATACCAGTCTTCAAACTCAGTATTAACCCAGAACTTATCAGTAAGTTATCCTAGTTAAAAAGCTGTAATAACCAAGTTACTGCAGCATTCCTCTCAGAACAACTTCCTTACTATTTTTCCGTCTTTCTTCAATGAATTTCCTGAATAACATTCACCTGAATGAATTCTCTCTGGGAAATATCTGAGCATCCTCGGCTCTCTTCATTGATTACTTTTAAAAGATTGCCTAGGTCTTTTTGGGTTAGTTGTCATTTAATGAGCCACCTGCTCTGATCCCACTTTCTTGGGGGATCATGACCCCAAATATAGGGAAGTTGCCACCTGCAAATTAGGAAGTGTTTGAGGATGCTGCCACTTGTCTTTTTCCCTCCACCTAGTTCCATCCACCAGTTTGACCAGTAACCTCTTTTTAACAGCTCTCCCATGCTGTTCTCTCCACAATTTATTTATTAATAATAAAATATTCTGAATTACATTCCACTTCTGTTGACTCTGCTGAGTCATCAGTTCCTACTTAGCATTAATTTAATATAATGTCTCAGGAATATAATAAAAATAATTAACATTATTTTACAAAATTGGGGTATGTGACATACACACCCCCTTAAAATGTAACATCATCCTCAATGTTACTTATTCTTCATCCTCTGCAACCTCCTGGAACAGATTTGGGTATACTTCCCGCATCTTACTTTCCAGTTCCCAAGTAGCCTCTTCAGGACTAAGGTGCTTCCATTGCACCTTCACCTGTCCAATGGCACTGTTCCGTAGAGTAATTTCCCTCCTCCCGAGGATATATTCCGGTTCCACCAGAACTTCTCCTTCTGGTTCCACCTGTACAATATTCCAATCAATCACATGAGTAGCATCATGAACATACTTTTTCAAAACATAAATATGAAAAACATTATGCACTTTTAAGTTAGGGGGTAACGCTAGCTGATATGCAACTTGACCAATTATGGATAAAATTTCAAACGGACCACAGTAACGTGGTGCTAGTTTTTCACAACTCCTCAGTCTTAGGGAGCTTTTCTTTGGTCTTACCTTTATAAACACATGCTCACCCACCTGGAACTCTTTGGGAGTTCTTTTCAAATCTGCTTGGCTCTTTTGCCAATCCTGTGCTACCTTCAAATTTTCCTGCACTTGTTTTACGATCTGTTCCATTTCCTTCAATAATTCAGGTCCTAAAACCAATCTATCTACTGAATTATTCCAGGAGATAGGAGTGTTGCATTTACGCCCATACAAAATTTCAAATGGACTAAACTTAGCTGATGAGTGATGGTTATTATTATAAGCAAACTCTTCCAAGTGCAAGTAGTCCTCCCACTTACTTGGCTAATCCTTAACATACATCCTTAACAGATCTTCCAGCACCTGATTCACTCTTTCAGTCTGTCTGTCCGTGCGAGGATGGAAAGAGGTGCTGAAATTTAGTGTTGTGTTTAATCCCTTAAACAAGGACCTCCAAAAATTCCCTGTGAATTTAGGATCCCTGTCTGAAATAATAACCTTAGGTACTCCATGTAACCTAAAAATCTGCTTTAGAAATATATCAGCTATATTGGCAGCCTTGTAGGTAGTCTTGACAGGAATGAAGTGTGCTGCTTTACTTAACTTGTCAACCACCACCATAATTGAATCATTTTGATTCTGATTTCTGGGAAATCCAGTAATAAAATCCAAGCTGATTACTTCCCATTTCCAACTAGGAATAGGCAAATGTTGCAGTAAACCAGTTGGATGTTGGTGTTCAATTTTCACTTGTTGACAATCCAAACATCTAGCTATGTATTCAGCTACTTCAGATTTCATATTAGGCCAGAAATATTCTTTTCTTAACATGGTGACATTCTTTTGGTAGCCTGGATGTCCTAAATAAGGTGTTTTATGAACTTCATCTAGAATCAACAACTTGATCTTAGGCACATTAGGCACATACAGTTTGTCCTTAAATAATAAAAATCCATCTTTATTTAGACTATAACCTTTTATTAGACTTTCTATAGGTTCTTCTTTAGCTGTAACTTGTAGTTTTTATAAATTTCATCCTGTTTTATCCCTTCTGTCAGCTATTCATTTAAATCAGAAGCATAAGTACTAATCACTGCTGTAAAATTCAGTTTTGTGTTTCTGCTTAAAGCATCGGCCACCTTATTTTATTTTCCTTTTATGTGTTGGATTTCAAAGTCGTATTCACTTAAGAAGGCTAACCACCTTGCTTGTATTGCATTTAAATTGGGCTGATCTAAAAGGTATTTCAGACCTTTATTATCAGTCATTAAAATAAACTTTCTACCTATTAAGTGGTGTCGCCACATTTTTAAAGCATGTATAACAGCAGCAAGTTCTAAGTCATAAGTTGCATAATTCTTTTCGTGGATATTTAACTTCCTGGACTCATAGGCAATGACATGCCCATCTTGAGTCAGCACACCGCCTAAACCATCATTACAAGCATCGGTGCATACCATGAAATCCTTATTAGGATCTGTTATTCTTAGAATAGGCGCAGTTGTTAACAAGGTTTTTAATTTCTTAAAACTTTCTTCACATTTTAAGTTCCAATCGAATTTCTTGCCTTTCTTTTGCAAGGAAGTGATTGGATTAGCTATTTTCGAAAAGCCTTCAATGAATCTCCAGTAATAACCGTTAATTCCCATAAATGAACTAACATCTGTTACGTCCTTTGGAACTGGCCAATCTTCGATTGCCTGAATCTTTTCGGGATCGACTGAAATCCCTTCTTTAGTCACTACGTGACCTAAGTACTGGATTTCATCTCTAAAGAAATCACACTTACTGAACTTCGCAAAAAGTTGTTGCTCTCGCAACTCTTGTAAGACTATTCATAAGTGTTCCTTATGTTCGGCTTCATTTTTAGAATAAATTAAAATGTCATCGATAAATACGACAACAAATTTATCTAAATATTTATGCATTATATTATTCATTAGACACATAAAGACAGCTGGGGCGTTAGTAAGCCCAAATGGCATTATGACAAATTCGTAATGTCCATACCTTGTTCTAAAGGCTATCTTGAAGATGTCCTCGTCTTTAATTCTTACCTGATGATATCCTGATCTCAGGTCTATCTTTGAGAACACCGTAGCTCCACACAGTTGATCAAACAGATCATCTATATGGGGCAACGGATATCTGTTTTTAATTGTCATCTTATTTAGTTGACGGTAATCTATGCATAGTCGCATAGTTCCGTCTTTCTTTTTGACAAAGATGACCGGTGCTCCCCAAGGGGACACACTAGGTCAAATATACTTATTATCTATTAATTCTTTTAACTGTGATTTTAATTCATTAAGTTCCAAAATATTCATACGATACGGAGCTTTCGAGCTAGGTACAGCACCTAGTACCAGCTCAATAGTGAAATCCAGTTCCCTCCCGGGAGGTAATCCTGGAATTTCCTCCGGAAAAACATCAGTAAATTCGTTTAAAATAGGAATATCCTCTATTTTTTAACTTATATTTTTCATATTTACTTGCCCCATCTGTAATAGTTACAGCATAGGCTTTGCACCCTTTTCTAACTGCTCTTTTAAGTTGTAAGGCAGAAATCTGCCTAATTACAGTTTTCCTAGGAATACCCTTAACTGTTACTGGTGGTTCATTATTATTTACACGCGTAAAGGTTTTATCAAAACAGTTTAGAACTACCTTATGCTGCTCTAACCAATCCATACCAATCAATAAGTCATACGAGCCAAGTGGCAGAACATTTAGCTTAACAGTAGTTTTAAAATCATTCATAACTAAAACACATTCTTTCACGTAACAGGTTACTTTCCTTTTTTCTCCAGTGGCTAATTGAACTAACCAGGAGCTATCAAACTTTTCAACTGTCAATTTACACTTTTCTACTATCTGAGGTGAAATGTAACTAAGACTAGCTCCTGGATCTATTAAAATGGTTATAGGGGTTTGGTTAACCATACCTTCTACTTCCACCATGGAATTCTAATAATCAGCTTGGCGGTTCTCCAATGCTACATTGATTCTGGGCATAGTCCTTGCAAAATATCCAACAGTCATTTCATCCTGCACAGTATGAATATTGTTGTTTGGCTTTTTCCAATTTGGGCAGACCGAGGCATAGTGCGGGCCATTGCACTCCCAGCACTTAACAAGCTCCTTTCATTCAAAATTCTTAGTGAAATTTCCATGATTGTTTGGAACTTCCTTGCCTTTAAAATTGCTGGAATTATTAGAATTATTAGAAACACCATTTCTATTTCCCTGGAAGTTCTTACCATTAGAATGATTTCTGTTCTTATTATTCTTGAAATTCTTCTGAAGTATAAATTCTTTCTTTTTAAACTCAAGCTGATTACTGTTCTTTTTAGCCTTCCAGTTGGCTATACCTTCTTTCTTTTTGTTCTGTTCAAAACAGAAATTTGCTTTCCGCATGGCTTCTTCCAGAGTCTTAGGGTTATCATACTTGATTCTGTCCTTGATATGATATGGCAGACAGCTAAGAAACCACTATACTTTAGGTTTCTCATCAACTAAATAAGGTACATACCTCAACAAACTTAATAATTTACTGTTTAAGTCCTTCATAGTCATGGATCCTAACTTTAACTAGTAAAATTCCTTAGCTCTTTCTTCATAATATTGTTCGAACAAAAATTTCTTCTTGAAGTACCTTTTAAAAGTACTCCAATTAACCTCTTTTTCCTTGATACCCTTAACTCTCTTCAGATATTGCCACCATATGTCTGATTTTCCAGAGAGATTATAGATTGTCATTCTTGCCTTCAGCTAATTTGAATAGTTGTATATCTGAAAATATTTCCTCATCCCGGATAACCAGGACTTTGCCTCTTCCCCTTTTTCAATCTCTCCATTGAAAGTTGGGGGCTTTATTTTTTTAAACTCCCCGAAAATCTCTTCATATGGCCTGTACTTTTTATTTCTGTTATACAACTCAGCCTCACTACTGTCACTAGTAGTGTAATAGCTTTGTTGTTCCCTAAATCCTTCAGATGATGAACTGCTTTCAGCTTTAGCCAGTTTCATCTTTTTAGATCCTTTCTGATGGCTGGCTTCCTCAGATTCAGATCTTTTGTTCCTTCCTTCAGTCTGAAATTTTTCCATCAAAATTTGATTTAACTCTTCTTGAGTCTTCAGATTCCTTTCATTGTCCTTCTTGACTGATTCCATTTCAGTCTTCAAATCCTTTATAGTCTGCATCAGCTCTGAAGAGTGAGCAGTTACCTCTTCTAACATAGGTTCTCTAGACATTTGTCTTGTCTCGGTGTTTGGAGACTCCTCCTGAGTATATTCTCCTAGATTCTCCATCCCTGCCTGTTAGATTCAGAAAAAAAAAGAAATTTTCTGCTTCTTTACATAAAACAGAATATAGGTTAGTACATTATTTTTTATGTTCTGTGGAAACTGGTTGGGCCACATTCAGGACTAGTATTTGAACCATGCTCTGATACCACATGTCAAAACCCCAAAATTTCAAAAAAAATTAAAATTTTTAAAATACATATAATTTCAATAAATGCAGTCACTAATTGTTTGATTAGTTATTTGTTATCGAAATTAATTATTTGTTGGTTATGTTTAGCAGTAGAAAGTTCTTTTCCGTTTACTGATTTTGTTCTTTTTGTGACCATACAAAAGAGACTGTCATGTAAAAACTGGGCTTACTTAGCTTCCGAGCTAATGTAGAGAGTTCTTCCTGTTTTTACAAACTGCAGGTAAGAAGCTTTGGGCGCTGCTTAAAAAAAAAAATTTAAAGCATTTGATTAAAGGATTGTCCCAAATAGTGAACTTAGTAAAGAAAATAGATACAAAACAAAATTCCAGTATTCAAGGTATAATTACTTCACTGTTTCTATTCTTTTACTTCTTGAGGGATAGAATTTAGTTCAACAGTAATGATTGCAACCGTTTCCTTTCTAGTCACAATATACTATAGTCCTCAAAAGATTAAAGAAATGTTTCACGTTTAACATGGTTTTCAAAATGTATGATCAAATATTTTAATTTTTTTTTTTTTTTACAGGTAGAAAAATAAGATCAAGATCTATGTTTAGTTATCCATCTCACTAAACTATGTCATGTCTGAAAAAGAATACTATACAGTGTTAAAGAGCTTATGTATCCAATTCTTACTTTCATTCTCCCAAGTTTTAAGGTAGTTACAATCTCAATGCATACTGCAGTCAAATAAAAGAAGCTAGTATTAGAGGTTTAAATTTCTCTATACTATACTTGTTTGGAGAATAATCATCTATTTACAGTTAGTAATATTATTCAAATCTCAATAGAACCTTTTCATCTTTAGAGATCTAACAGATTTTCATACAAACCTACTAGTTCCATACTACATCATTTAAAGTAAGTAACCACTATAAATATAAACTTACTTATCATGGTCAGCTTATAAAGAAATTCTTTTTCATGACTTAATAATATTCTAGTTTGAATTATTAATAGATTGGCTTAAATAACAATAGCCAAATCTATAATAAACTGAGTCATAGTATATGTCTTTATACTTAACAAGTCTATGGATTATCTTTAAGTTTACCTTCTATCCTCTTTTCCCATGATGGCTTCCTTAACTCCTTTGCATGAACAAAAATATACTTGGTTAAATATAAATCTACTTTGGTTGCTTAATTACTAGGGTATCAAGATAGATACTTGTATTAAGAGAATACCATTATTCCTCGTCTCTTAAGTTATACTCTATAAGAACCTTGTCATTTTCATGAATATAATCATTTGATGATAGCATCGTAATATGGAAAGGAAATATGCAAAGGGTATAAGTTATAATACAAAGGTAAAGATTAAATTTTGCAATATAAATTATGAACATAATCATAAGGGTCGTATGGTTTCCCATGCCCTTGATGATTACTAACAAGATTTTGTCGTGACAATATAGTGTAGGTTCCATGCTACGTGCAATTCGAGATAAAAGAACTATGGATAAACAATAAAATGATTGGAAATCATTTGTGGAAACCTGGACTATACAAAAGTTACCCGAATCGCATAAAAAAAATCTACGTGATAACGTGGCACTTCCTGGTCCATGCATTTGATTGTTAAAAGGCCGCAGTCAAACCCTAACTCTGTCATTCTTCCTTTGCCTTCAGACAGTCTCTGTTCTGCTGCGATTTTCCTCAAGGCACTGTCGTTATTTTCTGTGTGACAGCCTCCCCATCGTTGTTCTTCCTTGAAGGTTCGTCCATTGCCTATAGAGAGGTGTTAATGTGACATTGTTTGGGTTTTTATGAAGGCTGTTCAACATACTTAGGGTTATTCTCCCTCACCGTTTCCTTGTTCAAATCCTCGACTGCAACTTCCTCCTTCGTGAATGTTGAAGTATGGTTCCTTGGGACAGGGTTGGATGTGTGATGTGCAGTTAACCCTTTCCTCCCTTTCTGCAGAAGGTTTTCTTACTGGAATTCGTGGGTGCTTCGCAGTTAGATGGTGGTCACGCTTTACCCAAATTTTCTGGTAAGAGGACTATCAGTCCTTAAATTTATTCATTGATTTGTTTTTAGTGTAAATAGAATTATTTCTAACAATTTTCAAATGAATTCTTCTTGTTACAGCTCGACCCCTTCCTCCGTTTGGCTGTGCGAGATTACAATAGCGGTTCAAGTTTTATGGTAAGCCTGTTTTTTAACCATGGCCGTTACTATTTGCTTGGTCCATCTGGAACAAAATGGTTGCGTTGTCAAAAATGTCACCCTTGGGGTTTCAGTTTGCTTGTTACTTTCTTTTGTTGTTTTTCTAGTAGTTAACGAGGCCTTTGAGACGCATAAGGAGGCTCTAGTTCAGGCCGTAACTGTATTTTAGTTCTGTTGTGAGAAACTTGGAGAAGCCGTGGCTTAAGAAGTCTTTCAGACTCTTTGCTTGGCTTGACTGTGTAAATGTTAAGTTAATGAATAACTTGGAAAACAAAGGGGTTTGAAACCCTCGACTTTATAAATCTGTTAGTTTTCTTTTTGTACTTATAGGGTTAAAACCCTAACTTAAACCTGAGTTATTTAACAGTGATTTTTGGTTATCTTGTGCTTACAGTGCCTTACTGAAATCTATTTATTTCTTTGTTTACTTATTATAATAGTAATATTTGGGCTCGGCCGTAAAAGAAAATTTACAAGATCTTGGAATTTTATCCTGGGTTAATAATATATCTCTGTAAGTTAACTTGGTCAAATTGTAATTAAATAAATCGTCTTGGTAGAATGAGCATACTGTAGCTCTACTTGTTTAATTTATAATTTTTGGTGAAATACTTGAGTAACTAACAGTTACTCTCTTTTCAAGTACAAAAATTTTGCTTGATCCTATAATATTAAAATTGACTAGATTCCCAATATTACTATTTCTGTACATAGAAATTTTAATTT